>CAJNDS010002255.1:217500-222500 GCA_905221605.1 Symbiodinium natans
GCTGGCGGTGTTTCCCATACAGTTCGCATGCGGTGACGGCATTCGTGGTGGCAGCACAGCAATGGGTTGCTACCCTTCACTCCTGTGTCTTCTAATGCATATTGCATGCATGAAGTGCATGGAGTAGCTGGGAAGCTCGCTCCGGAAGTAGACACTGGCGTAGGCGAGGGTCAACACCACGTCAGCGTAGTGATACTCGCACAAGTGCATGAGACGGATGCCCTGCGCCGGGAGTCTCTGTGGTCAGAAGCGACAATTCATTTCTAGTGGTATTGCCCTACAAAACCCCCAAAACCTGAAGCCCAAACCCTAAACCCTTTGTCAACGCGCCATGGAATGCCACAAGCGCCGATAGACGATCGCCACCTCCAGATGAGCATGCACTCCGGTTATCACTTCAAAAGGAACTCCTAAACCCTAAACCCTAAACCCTAAACCCTAAACCCTGAACCCTGAACCCTGAACCCTAAGCCCGCTGCCCTCCTTGCCTGGAGCACCTTCTTGTAAAGTGTGTCATGCTTGGCCGATGACGACTCAATCGACTTCTCTCCGATCTCCATGGCGAAGCCATGGATAAGGCTTGCGAATCTGCAGCAAGGATTAAGAAGCTGTAGGGTTTAGGGTTTAGGGTTTAGGGTTTAGGGTTTAGGGTTTAGGGTTTAGGGTTTAGGGTTTAGGGTTTAGGGTTTAGATGGTTTAGATGGTTTAGGGTTTAGATGGTTTAGGGTTTAGATGGTTTAGGGTTTAGATGGTTTAGGGTTTAGATGGTTTAGGGTTTAGATGGTTTAGGGTTTAGGGTCTAGGGGGTTTAGGGTTTAGAGTTGAGGGTGGGGTGGGAGGGGGTGCTCCTGCATCCCTAAGTTAAACATGGCTACCCACGACTCACACGAGGAAGTCAGGGGATGGCTCTCTTGGTCAGGCCTCCAAACCAGGACGACATCATCCTTGAAATGAGCATACCTGCGGCACGGTACACAGTGAGGAGCTTTAAGGAGCCGTTTTGTTGCTTCACACACACACACAGAGACACACACACACACAGAGACACACAGACACACACAGAAACACACAGAAACAGACACACAGACACACACAGAAACACACACACACACACACACACACACACACAGACACACAGACACACACACACACACACACAGACACAGACACACAGACACACAGACACACAGACACACAGACACACAGACACACAGACACACAGACACACAGACACACAGACACACAGACACACAGACACACAGACACAGACACACAGACAGACACACACACACACACACACACACACACACACACACACACACAGACACACACACACACACAAACACACACACACACACACACACACACACACACACCACACACACACACACACACACACACACACACACACCACACACACACACACACACACCGCCCCCCCAAACCCCCAAAAAAAAAGCCCCCAGACCCCGCAGCCCTGAGCCCTGAGCCCCAAGCCCTAAGCCCCTCAGCCCTTGCCTCCCAGACCCCCCCCCCCCCACATCCCTCCCGAAATCCCGAAACCCTATCAACCCTCAGAGCACTCTCTAATCGGGCACTTGCCGATCTCCGGCTTGCATGACAGGATGTCATCCGCTTCGTCTCCACACTCCGATGGCCTCTCCTGTGTAGGGGGGCTGGGGGTTTAGGGTTTAGGGCCAGTTTAGGATTAGGGTTTGGGGTTTAGGGTTTAGGGCTTAGGGTTTGAGATGAGATGTCGAGTTGCGGGTTTGGTGTTGGTGGCTTTTTGGGGTTAAGGGTTGATTTTGGGGTCGTGGCTGTTCCGGCTACCATGAAGCCCAGGCCACTCCAATACTCACAAGGCCCCAAGCCCCACCCGAAAAACATCGGCAGCGTTTCAACTTGCCTGCAGACCCCCGAGCCCTAAACCCTAAACCCTAAACCCCAAGCCCTCAACCCCAAACCCCAAACCTAAACCCTAAACCCTAAACTCTAAACCCTAAACCCTAAACCCCAAACCCTAAACCCTAAACCCTAAACGGGGGGGGGCTGCCGGAGCTCCTTGGGCAACTTTCCCGAGCGGCGCCCCCGTGGCGCCGGGATGTTGCCGTGCGCGGGCAGCGCTTCACTGCCCTCCACGTCGCGATGCCGCAGCCTGGAGTTCGGGTTTAGGGTTTAATTAGGGTTTAGGGTTTAGGGTTTGGGGTTTAGGGTTTAGGGTTTAGGGTTTAGGGTTTAGGGTTTAGGGCTCAGGGCTCAGGGTTCAGGGTTCAAGGTCTAGGGCTGGGGTTGTGGGGCTTTGTGGCTGAGGGAAGTCAATGGTTCGGATTGCAATTGAAGGCCATGCTGCCTCAACTTTACGGCTAGGAGGGTTTAGGGTTTGGGGTTTAGGGTTTAGGCTACCTCAGGGTTTGGGGTTTAGGGTTTTGTGGCACATCCTGCGAGAGGAAGCGTTGGCCTGTCAGATTTGATTTTCGGGCTTGGTGGTGCAAGAGCGGTTTTGCGACAACAAGCCCCAAATCGCCATGGCCCCATCGCAAGTTGGCATACCCGTCTGAAGGTCCGAAGCCCGGAGCCAGCTCATAAACTTCCAACCGCCCGAAAGCTTAGGGTGTAGGGACCTGAAAAATCTGCCAACAAAAACCGACAAAAGACCTGTAAGTGAAGAAGCTCAGGACCATTCGAGGGTGGAGCTCATACCTCCTTGCTTTCGGAGTCTTCCCCTAGACCCTAAACCCTAAATCCGAAACCCTAAACACTAAAGCCTAAATCCTAAACCCTAAACCCTAACCATCTCCATCCCCGAGGTTGTGAAGTGCCGAGAAAAACCCTCAAGAATCCCAGAGACCGCGCCTTACGCCACCACCCGCCTGCGGCAAGGCATCGTCTAGGAGTGAGTACCTGAGTCTGAGCTGGGTTCTAGTGTGTAGGAACTTGACTTAAGGTACCATGATAAGGATCCTAGTCATCTCCCCTTCTTCCATCGTAAGGATACCCTATTGGTTACCTTCTAACCCTGTTTAGAGCAACTGAATCCCTAAACCCTAAACCCTTAACCCAATAAAGCCCTAGACCCCAAAAGAAACCCTGAACCCTGTAAAGCCCTAAGCCCTGAACTCAAGAAGAAAACAGTCCCAAGCCCTCTAAGCCCCAACCCTAAACCCTATAAAAAGCCGATAAACCCTAAACCCTAAACCCGATAAACCTATAAACCCCAAAAACCCTAAGAACCCGAAAAACCTGTAAACCCTTAAACCCTATAAACCCTATAAACCCGATAAACCCAATAAACCGTGTAAACCCTATAAACCCTATAAACCCTATAAACCCTGTAAACCCTATAAACCCTATAAACCCTGCAAACCCTATAAACCCTTGTAAACCCTATAAACCCTATAAACCCTATAAACCCTACACACCCTACAAACCCTACAAAGCCTACAAACCCTACAAACGCTATGAACCCTACAAACCGTTACAGACCCTACAAACCGTACAAACCCTGTAAACCCTACAAACCCTACAAACCGTTACAGACCCTACAAACCCCATAAACCCTATAACCCTCATAGCTACAAACCCTATAAACCCGAAAAAACCGATAAACCCTGTAAAGCTTAAACCCTATTAACCCCAAACCCTACAAACCCCAAACCCTAAACCCTGAACCCTGTCCCTAAACCCTAAACCCTAAACCCTAAACCCTAAACCCCAAACCCTACACCCTAAACCCTAAACCCTACAAACCCTGTAAACCCTAGAACCTTGTTCAACCTGAGCTGTCGGCCCAACGTCGCGCTGCAGAAACTTCAGGGCCCGGTCGAGCTTGGAGTGGACCTCATCTTCGGTTCAGGGTTTAGGGTTTAGGGTTTAGGGTTTAGGGTTTAGGGTTTAGGGTTAAGGGTTTAGGGTTTAGGGTTTAGGGTTTAGGGTTTAGGGTTTGGGGTTTGGGGTTTGGGGTTTGGGGTTTGGGGTTTGGGGTTTGGGGTTTGGGGTTTGGGGTTTGGGGTTTGGGGTTTGGGGTTTAGGGTTTCGGCGGTTTAGGGTTTAGGCGGCTTAGGGTTTAGTGCCAGCTCCCCCAAAGAAGCCTTCGTAAGCCTAGCAAAGAGGGTTCAAGGCGCAAGCCCTTCATACTAGCCCTTCGTAAGCCTTGATGGGGTTTAGGGTTTAGGGTTTAGGGAGATACTACCATTCATGACAAGAAAGATTGTCGCACGAAGAAGAAGCCCGGGCTCGGGACCTCAGAAATCGCGAGCTCATTCTCTGTCTGCTGCGGGAGTAAGGCGAACCTGCTACATGGCGGTGTACAATAATCAGGGACCCCTAAAATGGACCCCGAATAGTAGGATCCCCTTATCTATATATATATATATATATATATACACCCTAAACCCTAAACCCTACACCCTAAACCCTAAACCCGAAACAAACCCTAAACCCGGCTTTCGGGTTCAAGGGTTCGACCGGAGCTTCCTGCAAATCGTGGCCATCGGCTTTTGGTCCGCCGGGCAGCGCCAGTCTTCGGCTTCATGCGAGCATTTGTATCTCACAAACTGGATTTGTGCATTTGTGCAATTTGGGTGGCCCATGTGGGAGCTTCCGAAAATAGGGGGTACCCTTTTTGGGGATCCCTTTAAGGAGATTCTGTTCTGATTTGGGGTAAGAAAAAAAGTGGTGCCCCTATTTTGGGAAATACCCATGACATGGCCACTTCTCTAAAATATGGTCCTTGTTGGGAGTGGTCTTGATTATCAGACGGCCCCGAGTGTTTAGGGTAGCCCAACCAAGGACCACCATTTAGAGAACTGACCATGTGGTGCATGGCTCACTCCATGGCGGGTGCTAGGAGTACACTTGCGTTGCAGCAAGTATGAATCCTTCCCCCCCTAATATAGAACCCCCCACCCCCACCCCCGAATACTAAATTCTCCCAATATTGTATCCCTAAACCCTAAACCCTAAACCCTAAACCCTAAACCCTAAACCCTAAACCCTCAAAT
>CAJNDS010002255.1:225000-315000 GCA_905221605.1 Symbiodinium natans
TGCTCAACGCGACCTTTCGGATTCCCAGTAGGTTACTGAAACACTGGATCCGGAGAACATTTACATCAGCCTTCGCCCCCCAAGTCTTCAACCACCAGCCCCCAACCTAGAAACCCCCAAACCCTCCGCGTTCTTGGTAAGCTCTCTAGATTATGGCCCCTTTTGGGTACCATGATTTTTTGAAACCGCCTGAGATGGGGGGACCCCTTTTCATATTGTAGAGAAGTGGGTTTGGGGTTTGGGTTTTAGGGTTTAGGGTTTTAGCGTTTAGGGTTTAGGGTTTCGGGTTTAGGGTTTAGGGCTTAGGGCTTAGGGTTTAGGGTTTAGGGTTTAGGGCTTAGGGCTTAGGGCTTAGTCGCCCTATGGGCCTTCTTGCGAGCATGTGCACCCTGCGGGCCTGTGGAGTCGTGGGCCGCACGATGACGAAGGGTCGACCCGGGGACTGCGCCTGAGCCACGCCGAAGCCCGGTCTTAACTAGGGTCGAGGGGTTACGAACCGTTAGGGTCTAAGGTTTAGGGCTTAGGGCTTAGGGTCTAGGGTTTCGGGTGGTTTAGAATCTAGGGTCGAGGGTCTAGGGTTTAGGGTCCGGGGTTTAGGGTCTTGGGTTTCAGGTTTAGGGTTACTCCCGGAGGCCCATGAAAAAGCTGGATGTGGTTGGCTGAGGGTTTAGGGTTCTAGGGCTTAGAGGGTTTATCGTTTATGGGGTCTATAGGGTCTAATAGAGTCTAGAGCTCCGAGGGTTAGAGGGTTTACAGGGTTTATGGCCCCTACTTCGAACATCCCGACCTAGAACTAGGCAGTTTGATGGGCACTGAGAGAATCTGAGGGTTTAGGGCTTAGAGTTTAGGGTTTAGGGCCGAAACCCAAAAGCCAAAAGCCAAAAGCCAAAACCCTAAACCCCAAACCCTAAACCCTAAACCGTAAACCCTAAACCCTAAACCCTAAGATTCTTCGTACAGCGATGTTCTCCCCCACTTACACACGAAGGCGCTAAGGCGCCAGCTCGGCTTGGAAGCGTCACGGGCACCGGCGCCCCACCTCACGCATCGACTTTTTCCCGAAACCCAAAACCCCAAACCCTAAACCCTGAACCCTAAACCCCAAATCCCAAACCCGAAACCCTAAACCCTAAACCCTAAAACCTAAACCCTAAACCCTAAACCCTAAACCCTAAACCCTAAACCCTAAACCCTAAACCCCAACCCTAAACCCACAAAGCCCTCAACCCTAACTCTGAGGCTCCGGCCGGCGACCTCAAAGGGCACAGTGCGCATGGTGATCTTTGCGCTCCGCGGCGTGAACTGGGTCCTGCAAGTCTCACTCGACCATGATTGGGGCTCAGGGTTTGGGGTTTAGGGTTCAAGGCTTAGGGTTCAGGGCTTAGGGCTGGTTCTTAGTAAGTAGGTACCTTTTATCCCCCTATGAGGGATTGTATAGGGTCATTCCCTCATTCCCTACGCAGAACCAGTAAGATAAAGGACTCAACGTTACTCAGGCCACCACGCTGAGTTGAGGCTCGTGGTGCTGCGAGTTGGGCACCCAGGGATCACCCTGCACCCGATGCGCAAAGAAAGGGTTCTTCGAGGTTCTTCGGGGTTCTTCGGGGTTCTGCGGGGTTCTTCGGGGTTCTTGGCTCTTGAGGGTCTTAGGGGTGGGTTCTTAGGGGCGAGGGTTTGCGGCTTCAGTGGATTTAGGGCTTTGAGGGGTGTGAGGGGTCTTAGGGGGATTTTGCACCAACTGCTGGGCATTTCCTGATTGAGACGGCACCAGGAATCTCACCCAGGACACACAAAATCGAGTGAACGACAGCATTTCCGTCATATCCTGAGACCCGCCATGTTGACAGGCATCCAATCTCTAGAGATACCTGGAGGCCATGACATGGCTGGAAAATACATCAAGTTCCCCTGAACCCTTAGCCCGTCCTACAACCCAAACCCAAAGCTCTGCAGACAAGGCATCATGCCTTGGTTCTGCTAGATGATGTATGAATCAAATGTATGATATGTGCACGGTGTGCGTGTATGCAGCATACGCATGTGAGTGTATGGAATTATGTGGGTTTGAACTTCTGCAACTGTGCAACTCAGAACATATGTAACATGATGTAACAACACGCAAAAACCCGATAATCCCTATACACCCTATACACCCTATAAACCCTATAAACAAACCCTATGAACCCCATAAACCCTATAAAACCGCATAAAATCCCACCCCCCCCCACCCCCCCCCACCCCCAAAAAAAAAAAAAAAAAAAAAAACACACACACACACACACACACACACACACACTGCATGTGTTTCAAACAGGAGGTCGCTGGGAGCGCAGCGGGCACAGCGCAGAACGGGATGGCGGCGAGCAAAGCTGCTCCACCTGCGGCAGAAAGCACAAAGGGGCTGTGGTGGGAAGGTCTTAGTCTTAGGCATGCAGGGTGTTTAGGGGTTTAGGGGGATAGTTTCCAGGGGCCTATAGTTCCGAGAGAGAATTGAGGGGCTCTGAGGTTGTGGGTTTCGGAGTGGGGTTTGGGCGATTAGGGCTTTTTGGTTGTTCGGTTGTTCGGGTCGCAGTGGGTTTAAAGTGGCTAGGATTTAGAGCTCAGGGTCTTTAGGCGCGCACTTCAGAGTGCGCAGCGAACCCTTCTGAATTCCAGGGCACAGGCCTCGGATCCAGGTAGGCCGACAGGCCTCGGGCGCGTGCTATGCCCAGGTGAGCCCAAAAAAAACTCCGCTCATGAGATGGCGGATCCATTATCTCCAGCGGCCTCAAGAGAAGGAACTGTAAAGAAGTAGCTTGTATCATGCTTATCTATGGGGATGATAAGGGGTACGCCACTATGTGCGCTCCTGTGAGGTTGCGCGTGCCTTCAGGGAGCTCAATTCCTGAGATCTTGGCTGTAGCTCACCGGTGCCGCTGCTGGTAAAGGATGCTCGACGACAGCTGCCCGCCTACCAAAAGCACTCTGCTCACAACACTGTTCAAACGTCGGCGCATAGCCGACAGCCTCTAATTCGTGCTGCAATTTCCCTGAACCCTTGGCACACGCCTTGGAGACGGTAGCAGAGCTTTCAGAAGTCGCGCTGCTGGGAACATGTTCGGGCAAATGACTTTGCAAATGCCAGGCTGGTGGGCCCTGCGGGCCTTGTGGGCGCATGCTTGAGTTGGAGCTTGTGGACTGTGGAGTTTGCGGGGTTTGTGGCACTGGCAGCTGGGTATGGGAGACGCGCTGGAAGCGCCCTGGGATGTGACCCATGGGACCCACAGGACTCGTAGGACCCGTGGGACCCATCTGGGGCACGTGCTGCGGCGGCAGGAAGATACGCGTGTCCATCTCACGATGGGACCGGGCACTCTGCGGAGTTTTTGAAGGGTACCCGAGGGTTCCTTCGCTGGCCGAGAGCGTACCTGTCTTCGGCCTCGGGCCACAAACCGAATGCATCTTGCCAGCATCCTGGTACTCGGCAGTGAAAGGCCCCGGCGCAAACTTCGTGGTGATCTGATCGATGTTGTCTTGCAGACTGCGCCTTTGGTATCGAAACGAGTCGAAACATGTCGAGCAAGCCTCGAACTCGACTGCACCCTAAACCCTAAAACCCTAAACCCTAAAACCGAAGTGTCAAACTGACTTGCGTCTTGAGAGTGGGCAGTGCAGGGTAGTGAGACCGAGAGCGCCACAGCTGCTGCCGCAGCTTGTTCCAGACCTCCTCATCCATTGCCTCCAAGGAGAGTTTAGGGTTAGGGTTTAATTAGGGTTTAGGGTTTAGGGTTTAGGGTTTCGGGTTTAGGGTTTAGGGTTTAGGGTTTAGGGTTTAGGGTTTAGGGTTTAGGGTTTAGGGTTTAGGGTTTAGGGTTTAGGGTTTAGGGTTCAGAGTAAAACCCTAGCCCTAGACGCCACACCCCAGCGAAAACGCGCTTGCTGAGTTTATGGGGTCGTGCCACTCGATCAGATTGATCCCGAAGTTACCTAATAGGTTTATGGTTCCTAATTTGGTATCCTCATCATGGCAAACTAAACTCTGCAGCAAGACATCAGACCAAGCTGCTTAGCTTGACCACGCAGAGCTCTCGCGGGGCCTGAGAAAGGTCCTCCACCGTGCTGGCTGTGGGAAGACCTCTTGGCCAGTAACCAGCACCTGCTGCCGAGTGCAAATTTCGGGCAGAGAGGATGTCGTGTTGTCCCCCAAATTCCGCACTCACGGAAGGGTCTTCCGGTACACCGACAAGCCTAGCCTTTCTCACTGGAACAAGTGAGATTCAACAACCTGTGACTGTGAAGTGCAAGTCCTCTGTAGGTAGTCAATCCACCCGGAATGCAGCGCACTACAACATACCCACATGCTACGCATGCTCTACCAAGGTGACAAGGGCACATGTGCATGCGCAATTCTGAAGTGTGGCGAAATACTCCTGGGTTCGCTTTGTACCTCAATACTACCACTAAGACCTGGTATCTTACATCTCCCTCTAGAGCATCATGGCCTGGGATGCCATGAACTTGCGACATGCCACTACGGCCCAGGCTCCGGCAAGTGCGCAATCCCAACCCTACACCTCAAACGTACGAGGGCAAGCTCCCATCCGTGTACCCCAAGGCCTAAAATCAGGGCTTAGGTATCTTCGCGGCAAACTCCGGCGTAAAAACAAGCCGGGCCTGAGGTATCGCTTTGCGAGTCCTCCATTTGCTGACTCTCCTGGGCAGGTTGTGATGCATCGCGCGTAGATTTTTAGGAATTTAGGAGTTGACAGATTAGGGTTTAATAAACCCTAAACCCTTAGCCGGTTGCAGCTGAACTGCCCAAAGCCCTACCTTAAGAACCCCAAAGCACCTACTTTAGTGCCGGCTCTCTAAACCCTAAACCCGACACCCGAAACCCCAAGCCCTAAACCTAATTCATGGTTGGGATAGTATTAAGAATTTCAACCCATATTCCTTGTTGGGTTTAAGTACCCTTTGAACATGTAAAATGTTACCCAGCTATGACAAAGAAACCTTTGCTGCAAGGAATGAGGTCTTAGGGCTGTTACACCTCAAACCCCACAAACCGACCCTCAACTCGTCGAAGCA
Organism: Symbiodinium natans; assembly: GCA_905221605.1. Classification (NCBI taxonomy): domain Eukaryota; class Dinophyceae; order Suessiales; family Symbiodiniaceae; genus Symbiodinium; species Symbiodinium natans. The sequence goes on from CAJNDS010002255.1 coordinate 230,068, forward strand.
GAGACATCCCTTAAACGCCGAACCCCAAGCCACAATACGAAAAACAGCCCAAACCTTAAAGCCGTGTAGGGTTTGGGGTTTAGGGTTTAGGGTTTAGGGTTTAGGGTTTAGGGTATAGGGTTTAGGGTTTAGGGTTTAGGATTTAGGGTTTTGGGTTTAGGGTTTAGGGCTTGGGGTTCGCCAGCGCAGCTTGGCGCCCCAGGCAATTCAACGGAGTTGTGGGACCCCCCCCCCCCTCCCCCCAGGAACCATTCCTAAGCCCCAAAAAATTTCAAACCCGATTTGTGATTTTGGGTCTCTTGGGCCTGTTCGCCACCCAGCCCCAGATTTCTAAACCCGATTTGAGTTCCGAGTCTGGGAAACCCGCCCAATGGGCAATTTGAATGATTTTGGACCATTTTTGGTCTTTGTCAGACCTCCCGGGGCCCGCGGTAAACAGATGTGTTTGCAAAACGCCAGTTGAAAACAAATTTGCTTTTTTCCGTGTTTTGTTTTTTCAAAAGAACAGGTTGGACCCCAAAGTAGTCTCTGAAAATTAGCTACAATCTGGTTAAGAAAATGAGGCCATCGCTAAGTTGTTAAGAAGTTATGTACTACAAAGCTTGCTTAAATCTAGGTTAATAATAGGCCAATTTCTTACAAAAGAATTCATCGTCACACAAAAAAAGTTCATCGTCAGCTTAATTTAAGAAAAATTAAGGATTTGTTCCCGTAGTTTTCCTTATATAAATTCAATACAATTCCAGAATCGTGAGAGCGCAGAAATTTAACTTGATTTAGGCCCGATCAGCCTTTTCGCAATAGCTGGGCTCCGGTGAAAGAATCTGACCCAGGAGTTTTTGGATTATCGGCCAACCTTTGCTCTTGACAAATGAGCAAAAAGGTTGGCCGGCGCAAAAGTGGGGCGGGGTGTTGTGAGGGGATTTGGAGGGATCTGGAAGGGAATTTGCGGGTCTGCGGGTGTTTGAGTAAGTTGAAAATTTTGCTTGCCAGAAGCGATCTGGACTGATTTACTCAAACTCGGCTTGTCGGCTGTTTCGACAAAAAACATGGTAAATTCAGAATGATATCACATGCAATTTCTATTTATTTCGTCTTGAGGGTTTAGGGTTTCGGGGTTTAGGGGAAGGTGTAGCACTGGTCAGCTGTACGGAATTGTGTGCAGACATGCCCACTCCAAGGCGCCCCCTGAAATGGACTTCGGATGGGGGGGGAGGGTATCCGTTTTGGGGCATCCGTTTTTTTAAAGGCCCAGAACCCCAAATGGATTTCGGATGCCGGGGGGGTATCCGGATACAGGCTGGACACCTTCGCACAGGGATGGTGGGCGGGTTGAGGGTTTAGGGCTTAGGCGGTTTAGGGTACCCTGGACCAGCCCAACCCGAGGCCCCAAGAACCGGCCAAGGAGCTGCCGAAGTCGTCGCTGTTTGCTCCATCGCCTCAACCTAGAAGTGGCCACCAAAAAACCGGGTTTCATCGTTTAGGGTTTAGTAGTTAGGGTTTAGGCTTTTTGGGTTTAGGGTGTTGCTCCCAAACTGCTCCAAAACTTAAAGAGCTCGGTGTAACGTTAACTCTTACAGTAGTGGCACGGTCCTTTATTATGGGCCCCTACCCCTCATATACCCCATAAAACCCTAGGGCCCGTACTTCAGAACCCCTTAAAGAAAGACAGTAAGGGAACATTAAGAGACCATGTAACTTCCCTACATACACATTAGCATCCTTCATATTCCCCCTCTATGAGCATCCTCCTGCTGTCCCGCTCCAGGATCCGCGCGTCAGGAAGGAGCGGCACCTTCTCCCGCAGGTCATCCTTTTCAGATGCTGTGGCAGCGCACGAACTGGGAGTTCGGGTGTTGAGGGTTTCGCGGTGTGCACGGGTGCTTCTGGGCTGTGGAGGCTGCGAATCCCCCCCCCCCCCCCAAAAAAAAAAAAAGTGTATGTGTATATCTATATATATATATATACATATATATATATAAGGAAAAAATGGGAGGCTCAGGGTTTGGAAACCCTAAACCTCCTGCAGCCCCCAAAAGTCCCTAAACCTGACCCCGAAAATCCCCACAACCCCTGAACCCCAACCACCCAAATCCCAAAATAACCAAAACCCAAAACCCTAAAACCCAAAACTCCACACCAAAAATAAGAATAAGAATAAGAATTATTAAAAAAAAAACAATAGAAAGAGACCCCCAAACTCCAAACTCCCCCAACCCCTGCCTTCAGACGCGGGGCATGGCTAAGAGGGTTTCTAAAGACCAGAAGAAGCATTCCAAAACCCTAAACCCTAAACCCTAAGCCCCAAACCCTAAACCCTAAACCCTACACCCTACACCCTAAACCCTAAACCCTAAACCCTAAACCCTAAACCCTAAACCCTAAACCCTAAACCCTAAACCCTACTCCTCCAAGCCCCTGCCTTCAGACCCTGGAGCATGGCGGCGAGCTCCGCCTCGATCCGACCTGGCGCAGGGCGACTTTTCAACTTTACTGCAAGCAATAGAGGGCTTAGGGTTCAGGTCTTAGGGTTTAGGGTTTAGGGTTTAGGGTTTCGGGTTTAGGGTTTAGGGTTTAGGGTTCAGGGTCTTAGAGTCTTAGGGTTTAGGGTTAGGGCTTGGGGCTTAGGGTTTGGGCCACCGCTCAAAGCTATGAACCTCAAACGCTGTTCGTGTGGTAGCCTTTGGGGAACTATGAGTTCGCTTTGTTGAATAGTTTTCCTTATGCTTGGGTGTTAGGCTTCAGGGAACTATGAATTAGTTCACGTATTGTTGTTCATGAAATTATTCCCCTACCGAAGGAACTCCAACCCCTTCTGTCTTGGGACCCATTCGGTGACCAGTGCGAGGCCCCCCAGACTCTGAACCTCGTTCCCAAACAGCCACTTCCTAGAATAAGGATCTATCGCAAATCCTAGGTAGAAGGAAGAATCACCTTAAGACCATTCCTTGGGGCTTTATGTCCTGAAGAAAGGCAAAATTCCTATGGAGACTAGTTGATTTGAAGCGTGTTTTGGTCGGCTGTCTGGGAACAACTACACCCTAAGCCCTAAGCCCTAAACCCTAAACTCCAAGCCCCAAACCCCAAACCCCAAACCCCAAACCCTAAACCCTAAACCCTAAACCTTAATGAACCCTTCAAACCGTGAAGTGCGGGGCCTCGCTCCGACGTGTTCGGGCTCTGCCCAGAACCCTCCACTCCTGCCATGGGCTTCAGAGTTCCGGCGGGCTTTGCAGGCTATAGGGTTTAGGGTTTAGGGTTTAGGGTTTAGGGTTTAGGGTTTAGGGTTTAGGGTTTAGGGTTCAGGGTTTGGGGTTTGGGGTTTGGGGTTTGGGGTTTAGGCTTTTTGGGGTTTGGGGTTTAGGGTTTTGGGGTTTAGGGTTTGGGGTTTGGGCGCTCTGACTGCACTTGGACCTGCTGATTCTTAAGAGGGAATTAAGGAATGGGGTACTACCTTCCCCCAGTTACTTACCAGATCAAATGCCAAGGGAATAAAGGTTTTAAACTTTCATTTTATATAGCAAAATACAAGTTTACAATTTGCAAAGGAATGAGGTACCTTGCATTCCCCAAAAGAAGCCCTTCAAGGACTACTTGGGGGCTCTTCACCCCCGAATTCCTTATCAAGCACACAGGCAAGATAAGATGAACATTTCTTGGGGCCCTCCCGCCCTTGCGATGAAGGGCTCTCCCCAGCCATGACCTCTCCCGGCCCTAATCACGGTTTAGGGTCGAGGGTTTAGGGTGTAGGGTTTAGGGTTTAGGGTTTGGGGTTTAAGGTTTAGGGTTTCGGATTTAACCGAAGCCCGAAACCCGAAACAAACCCTAAACCGAAACACCAGACCCTCAACCCTCAACCCACTTCGCTCTGAGCAGGACCTGTCCTCACCCGCACCCCTGAGGGTTCACTGAGGGGCTGAGCTACATCATGGAGCCTTCTGGGCATACTAAGCTATGATTCTTGCGATGATGGTGATATTCTTTTAGCAATCATCTGACGTCGTCGAATCTGATGTTCATGTTGACGACTCTTGTTGTTTCCACCCATTCTTGCTATGATTCTCGAAATCGAGCCCCAAAGGGTCCAAGAATTCCCCCCCCCCCCCCCAGAAACGTTGGGGTTCCCCGCCTGGTTCCGCTTCGTCCACCGCCATGCGGTAGGTGTTGCCTTGGCGGGGAGGGAGGGTGTGAGGATGCCAAACCCTAAACCCGAACCCCTAAACCCTAAACCCCGAATCCCTAAACCCTAAACCCTAAACCCGAAACCCGAACCCTAAACCCTAAACTCTAACTGGACATTTTGAAGCCCAACTGCCGTGCGCTGGGGGCCCGTGCTACCCAGGCCCTTGAGGTAGGCCAGATGCTGCTGATAGCGCTGCTGCTGATCATCTGGTGACCTGCTGAGGGGTTGAGGGTTTAGGGTTGAGGATTCAGGGTTTAGGGTCATGTTTAAGGTATGAGAATGCCACGACGTTCCCACAAACGAAACTCCCGCACTTTGGGCGGTCATGATCTCCAAGGGATCGGGCCAGTTCTCGAAAACATGTTGTTTTAAAGAGGGACCACTATGTAGAGAACTGTCCACATGACAGGATGCTACACTCCACCTCCATCAAAACCCAAACACCCCAAACCCCAAACCCAACAAAAACAGACCCTAAGACCCTAAGCCCCAAGCCCCAAACCCCAAACCCTCAACCCTACACTCGCGAAAATGCCCCATCTCCATGTGTCGTATAGTCAACCCTAAACCCTAAACCCGAAACCCTAAACCCTAAACCCTAAACTCCAAACCCTAAACCCTAAACCCTACAGAAAGGACCCAAACCCGAAAACCTAAACCCTAAACCCTAAACCAGGTGCCTCTTCACCTTGCCAATGTGCTCCGGCGTCAGGCTGGAGCGCTGGGGCCTTGGACCGCCCCATAAAGGTCAATCAAGGGTTTGTCGTTGGGACGTTCCCCCTTTTATACTAACAGCCCTTACCATAATCCCTATGAAGGACTGTGAGTATAAGGGGGAACATCTCAAGTTTTCCCGATTAATTGAGGTTTATAAGGGTTTAGGGTTTCGGGTTTACAAGGGCTAAGGGTATGGGGTTTAGGGTTTTTAGGTGCAGGCTTTCTGAGGGGTCAGGGTTAAAACAGGCCAGCAAAAGCTCCCCGTCAGTGGCGTTAATAGTAATGCCGACTACGTGCGTAGAGTGGTCAGCCTGGCAAAGAAACAGCTCCCTAAACCCTAAACCCTAAACCCTAAACCCTAAACCCTAATAGTCTCATGTACCCCATTCCTTCTAGCCCTTCAGCTTCCTACCGAGTGCAAGAGTTCCAGTTTGGAGTTTCCGAAAAGAGGGTCCCCAATCTAATCCCAAGAGATACAAGAACCCTTCCTTTAGGAACTCTCCAAACAAAGCTACCCCTCTCATGTTCGAGAACCGTATCAAGCCTAATCCCGAAGCACCCTTACTTGAGGGCTTCTGAAAATTCTTTGGGGTTCCTCGAACAAGGATTAAAGCATTCGGAGGGTGCAGTAGAGGTACCCAATTTTTGGGAAATGCATGTTTTTCGACAGCCCTGCGGTTGAGGGCCCCACTCCGGCCGTTGCGGAGGCGGGATTTCCACGGGCGCGGTGGATTTGACGTCAGCCGAGGCCCTGTCAATGCAGTCAGGGTCTTCTCAGGGCCTTGGAGCCTCTGGGAGACTTTGTGCACATGTCAAATAAGAATCATCTGTCTATATGTACATCTATAGGTACGTGTGTATATATATATATATATATATAATGTAAATGTTCTATACACTGGTACATAGTCATACATACATACATACATACATACTATATAGCATACATATATACATATATACATATATACATATATATATATACATATTACATATATGTATTATATATACATACATACGTATATACATATATACATATATACATATATACATATATACATATATACATATATACATATATACATATATACATAATACATATATACATATAGATACATATATACATATATACATATATACATACATACATATACATATACATATACTATACATATCATATATACATATATTACATATATTACATATATACATCTATACATATATGTAGATATTATGACATATTGACATATATGATTCGCCCCGGGCGGGCCCCCCCCAGCCTCCCCCTACCCCAGCCACAACCCCCCCCCCCCCCCCCCCCCCCCCCCAATGGTACCCCCCCCCCCCCCTGTGGTGTGGTTGGGGGTTGGTTTTAGGGTTTTAGGGTTTAGGGTTTAGGGTTTAGGGTTTAGGGTTTTAGGGTTTTAGGGTTTTAGGGTTTTAGGGTTTAGGGTTTAGGGTTTAGGGTTTACGGTTTAGGGTTTTAGGGTTTAGGGTTTAGGGTTTAGGGTTTAGGGTTTAGGGTTTAGGGTTTAGGGTTTAGGGTTTTCCCCGCGGATGGGGTACTAAGATGATCCCCCCCCCCCCCGTGGTGTGGTTGGGGGTTGGTTTTAGGGTTAGGGTTTAGGGTTTTAGGGTTTTAGGGTTTAAGGTTTAAGACTTAAGGTTTAGGGTTTAGGGTTAGGGTTTAGGTTTTAGGGTTTAGGGTTTAGGGTTTAGGGTTTGGTTTAGGGTTTAGGGTTTAGGGTTTAGGGTTTAGGGACCGTAGAGTAGACTTGGGGGGGGGGGGATACCATGGGGGGGGGGGGGGGGGGGCCCAGGACGCTCGACGCTGAACCATATATACATATTACCATATATATACATATATAATTAAATATACATATATACATATATACATATATACATATATAATATACATATATATACATATATACATATATACATATATACATATATACATATATACATATATACATATATACATATATACATATATACATATATACATATATACATATACATATATACGGATATATATATACACATATATATATATATGTCTATATATTTATATATATATATATATATATATTCATTTTTATAGGTATTGTCGATTTTTATTTTCTTGTTTCTGAATTTATTTTCCCAATTTCTATCTATATTTACATTTACATTTATTTATTCTTTTGCATATGCATATAGATTTACGTATCTGTGTATGCCTGTACTGGCCGAGACAGAACCGACAGTGAGGGCGGGGGGGGGGGCAGAGAAATCCTTTGATTCATTCTGGGGCTTGGACGTAGCCCTCTTCTGCCCCGAAGGAGACGACGACCTCAGGGTGGTCAAGATCAGTGGCCAGGGGCGCCCCCTAAGTACTCTGAAAGTCTTGTAGTCTTGTGTTGTTACGTCGCTAAACCCTAAAAGAGCGGGATCCTCAAATCTTATTCCCTGAGTTACTCCCTAAACCCTATTCCCTAGACCCTACCGAGCGGGGCTTTTCGCTAAATCCTAAAGAATGGGGTTCCTAGTAGATGCCTTAAAACCCTCAAAAAACTAACCCTTTTCCCTAAGTCTTGTTCCGTATATCGTATTCACTTAGTCTTATTTCTTGTGATATTTGCCAATCCCTGAAGTGGAGGGGTCCCAAATCTTTAGTCCCTAAGTCCCAGGGAGTGCCCCTAAATCCTAAAAAACGAACCCAATTCCTATTCCCTAAGGCTTGTCGCTGAATCCTAAGGAGCGGGATCCCTGAATCTTATTCCCTGAATTTCTTTCCCTTAATCCTATTCTCTAAGCCCTAAAGAGGGGCGTCCTTAAATCCTAAAGAGGAGAGCCCCTGAATCCTGAAAGCAAATCCTATTTCCTACACCCTTTTCGCTAATCCCGAAAGAGTGGGATCCCGAAGTCTTCTTCCGCAAATCGTGTTCCATTAGTCTTCTTCCCCAAATCCTATTGCATAAACCATAAGACGGGTGGTCCTTAATTCCTAAAGAATAAGACCCTGTTCCCTAAATCCCTTTCGCTAAATCCGAAGGAGCGGGATTCCTAAACCGAAGTCTCATTCCATAAGCCCTAAACCCAAGCCATAAAGAGGGGGGAGGGGGCCCTTAAATCCTAAGGTGAAGAGCCCCTAGAAAAAGCTCTTATATCTGCAAGAGCCAACTCTATTCCGTAAATCTTGTCGCTAAATCCAAAAGAGCAGGATCCCTAAATCTTATTCCCCTCATGTTGTTCACTGAATCCTATTCCCTGAACCCTACTTCGAAATAACAGCCGAGGGAAATGAAGAATTTTGAAGGACCGCTCTTGGGACAACCTTTGGGCCTAATGAGCCTCGGTGCTTTAGAACCCATTCTGCGCCACTGGCTTCTGTATTTAGCTTGTGCTAATGTGTGCGGCTTCAAACCAGACGGCCGGCTAAATGTTTGAGTACTTTAGCACATTTTCGTAACCTCCCATTGAAGTCGAATTCGTGAAGTGTATATGTATATATACCTGTTATGTATACATATATATATATATATGTATTATGTATTTGCATTTATATTTATATGTATATGTATATTCTATTGATTCATGTCCATATGCATCTAGACTCTAGACTTAAGTATCTTTGCATGTCCATACTGGCCGAGACAGAACACGCAGCGAGGGAGGGTCGGGACCTTTGATTCACTCTGGGGCTTGGACGTCGCTCTCTTCTGCCCCGAAGGAGACGACCTCAGGGTGCCCGAAATCAGGGGCCGGTGCCAAGGCCTCCGCGTCGCCCCCCTAGGAGTAACCTGAAGAGCAACGAGGATCCCTTTTTGGGGTTCAAGGCGGCTCTTGGAGGGGAAACCCCTTGGCCTGAGCAAGAAAGGAATAAGGACCCCCCTGAAGCTGCCACAGCAACAGCACCCACTGGGTGGCGGGCACAGGTGTGGGCTTCTGACTTGGCCCCCTTGAAGCAGGCCGCCTCACGTTTCGGGACAACGGTACAAAGCACACACCACTCCCCTTGTGGCTTTATGGACCCGAAATCCACGAATACGGTGCCATTGGAGCATGAAGTCTCGGCCATCTTAGCCGAGAAGTTACACTGTCTATGTGGTTTGCTTAGCGTGGTCATCCTTGGTGTTGCGCATTGGTTGGATCTGCTGCTATTGCCTCTCTGCCCCTGTTCTCTGAACAGCATACACACAAACCGTAAAAGACCTGATCGCTTGACTGATTGTGCTTGAACATGTGCTTGTTGTTCCTGCCGTGGCTAGACCTCTAGACCGCACCGACATCTCATCGGCATAACTGCAAGTTGCAAGTCTAAGCTTCATGACTTTGAAGAAGCATTGGAGCTCATAAATTTTGGAGCTTAACGACACCAACTGCCGCTCAATCATCGTGCTCACGGCGAAAAGTTTTTGGAGTAACTAAGAAAACCGGGCCCTCTCTGTTGTATGCACACGTCCGCCGCCTTCCCAACAAAACAATGCCGTTAAGAAAATAAACACAAAAAATGCATTGAGGCCCCCCACTCGGCTGGTGAGGCGGGCATCTGGCCAGGGATGTCCTCCGCCAGGGACCTGGGGCCCCCGAGGACTTCTGGGCAGCGGCTTTGCTTGTCCATAGTGTTGTTGGTTGTTTTTGTGTTTTTTTTTTTTTTTTTGGGGGGGGGGGGGAGTTGGGATACTAAACCCTTTAAACACCCTAACTATACACCCAAAAAAACCGACGAGCATGTAAACCCTATAAGCCCTATACACCCTATAGAGGCTATAAGCCCTCTGAGAGACCCTATGTATTGGGGCCACCGGGTCTTGGAAAAGCTGGCCATACCCCCGGGGCTCTCTTCCGGTGTCTGCTGAACTCAGCACGGCTTGGGCGCACGCACTCCGGCGGCCGTTTGGTGAGTGGATTCCGGATCAGCCTGGCCCCAAACCCTAAACCCTAAACCCTAAACCCTAAACCCTAGACCCTAAACCCTAAACCCTAAACCCTAAACCCTAAACCCTAAACCCTAAACCCTAAACCCTAAACCCTAAACCCTAAACCCTAAACCCTAAACCCTAAACCCTAAACCCTAAACCCTAAACCCAGCACTGCTTAACGGCAGGCAAGGGCGTGAGGGACTGTAGGGTTCCATGTTGGGCAGAACGATGCCGGAGGCCCCCGCTGCCTTGCTCTGGGCTGCCTTCGCCTGCCTGGCAGAGCAATCCCTCAGGTTTGGGGTTTCAGGGTGGGAGGGTTGAGGGGTTTAGGGTGTTGGGGTGGGAGGTTTAGAAGGTTTGGGATTCTGGGGATCTCGGGTTAGGCTTCCAGGGCTTAGACAGGTAACACCTTAAACCTTAACCCCTAACAACCCCACAGCCACACCATCTGTCACACCCGGCCTTTTGAGGCGTACAGGCTGGGTACGATCTTTCGTGGCCGTGATCACAGCCTTGTCCTCTCCTGCACATAACATCGTGAAGGCTTTAGGGCAACCGTCAACCCTAAACCCAAAAGTGATGAAGCCCAAAACCCTTAAAACCCTTAAAACCCTAAAAGCCTGAAAGCCTGAAAGCCTGAAGCCCTATAAACCCTGGTAAGGTATTGGGATGCTCAGCCGTAGCAACTGACAGTGGCGGCCACCTGTGTTCCTTGCAGCAGCTTTCTCCATCGCCTGTGCAGGCGCTTCATGCCAGCACTGGCTGTCACAGCTTCCAATATCTTTAGGGTTTAGGGTTTAGGGTTTAGGGTTTAGGGTTTAGGGTTTAGGGTTTAGGGTTTAGGGTTTAGGGTTTAGGCTTTAGGCTTTAGGCTTTAGGCTTTAGGCTTTAGGGTTTAGGGTTTAGGGTTTAGGGTATGCGTATACACGCTCACTTTCCAGGCCTTGTCACTAAACAGGGTCGCCATCTGCAGGGATCCCCCAGCCTCCCACCCTGCTTGGGGCTACTAGTGACAGCTACGCTGCTGAGCCGAGCGGAGCCGCGAGTTTAGGGTTTAGGGTTTTGGGTTTAGGGTTTAGGGTTTAGGGTTTAGGGTTTAGTGTTTAGGGTTTAGGGTTTAGGGTTTAGGGTTTAGGGTTTGGGGTTTAGGGTTTAGGGTTTAGGGAAATTAGCTTTGAGCTGTTAACCACGAAGTACAAGTCACAAACTTGCTCCGCAAATACGTATATACGTTACCTGGGGACTTGAATGCTGGGGAAAAAGAGCTGCCTAAAACCTCTACGCCCTCTACACGCTTGAAAACTCCCGAACTCTTCCATCCCCAAGACCTGAACCCCCACCACACCCTACCTACCCCCCCCCCACCCACCCTACCCCGCCACAACCGCAAACCCGCCTGGAGCCTTCCACACCCGCCCGGGGCGGTGGGCAAAACCTCTGGCTGCACTTGGGTTTCAGACTTCAGGACTTCGCTATTGCTCGAGGTTTGAAGTTCCGGGGCGTCGGGCTCTGGGATTCAGCTTCTCTCTAGGATTCGGGGGTTGGTCCTGTCAGGGCTGTGGGGTTACATGTTTTGAAGGTTTCAGCTTGTTGTTATGGGGCTCTGCCAGATAGCGGCTAGCAAGTTGAGGGGGCTCTCAGTTGAGGCGCTCTGCTTTGCAGCTATTCCCACTTCCGAGAGACGTCCGAGCCCGTGCAGTCTCTCTCAGCAGCCGGCGCAGCTTTGAGAAGCAACATTGTGTCCATCTTGGTTTTGGCCGCTGCAACAAGACCTTCACAACATCTGGTGAGCGAAGCGGGGCGGGGCGGGGGCCGAGGGGGGGGAGGGGGGGGCGCCCCATACGGGAGCCCCCATACCAGGGACAATTCATTCAAGAGATCTTGTGCAAAAAAACTCCCCAGCTCAGGACCACGCCAGCAGAAATACCAACTCCTGCCAGGCACAGCTTTCATCCTTAAACAAAGCCCTAGATTCCGTCCTGAGATGCTTGGGACAAAACCTGCAGCACCCAAGATGGCCCATACCCCCCCCCCTCCCTCCACCATCTTCAAAGGTGGCCTGCCACTCACATCAGCACCCATGCATTGGAACCATGCGCTGACAGATGCTCCCCAGACATTAACCTACAATAAGCAGCACACTCGAGCCAAAGGCGGGCAAGTGGAGCTGGTTTCGGGGTGTGGAGTCCGGACTCATAGGGTTTCTGGGGCTTCTTAGGGTAAAGAGGGTTTAGGACTCTAGGACTCACAAGCAGCTTCAGGATTCAGGTGCTGATGAACCATGGCCTCATGGGCAGGCTCAACACATACCGCCTTTGAACAAAAAAAGGCCTCAGCACCCCTCCTGAGTTGCCCCGCATTTGTGCTGAGCAACTTCCTCTCTTGGCCCTTGAGGGGATCTGCATAGCATTCGACGCGTACAGGCCAAAGCAGCGGTTGTTCAGTTGTACACTGCCACACCCGTGGAAACTCCAAACTCTTCCAGCACTGTCGGAGAACGGCGGTCCGGCCCCGCTCTTGGAGAGGAGAAGTCTAGGGCGATCAATCATCAGCACATGTTGTACAATGCTTGGCCTTCCCTGTTGCGGAACCACAAACAACAAGACAGAGCTTCAACTCGGACGTCACATCCAGCAGAACACTTGCTTTGGGGTCTCGAAGAAATGCCTTCTTGTCTCCATGTACAAAGAACTCAGATACCGGAAGCGCCAGATTGTGTTTGCGGAACTGCTCAAAACATCCTTTAACCACGGCGGCAGTGCCCTCAATGGATCATGGAGCTGTCAACGCCCTTTGCAGCTCTAGCTGTGTCGGGCTCCAGACTCCACTGTAGAAGCAGCAATTTGCCAGTTGCACACTGCCCCGCTCGAAGAAACGCCAAACTCTTCCAGCAACTGCCGGAGCGTGCTAGGGTGGCAACTGTAGGGTCTCCGCCTCCTCCAATCGCCCTCGGGCCTGGAGCAGCCCTGCAAGGTTGTTGATGCTGGTGAGGGTGTGAGGGTGGTCAGCACCCAGCTTGGCACGGCGGCCGTTCAAGGCCTCGCGGTATAAGGGCTCCGCCTCCTCCAGTCGCCCTGTGTCCTTGAGCAGCATTGCAAGGTTGTTGATGCTGGTGAGGGTCGCCGGGTGATCATCACCCAGTCTGGCACGGCGGGCGTGTAAGGCCTCGCGGTACATGGTCTCCGCCTCTTCCAGTCGCCCTCTGGCCTTGAGCAGCCCTGCCAGGTTGCTGATGCTAGCGAGGGTGCTAGGGTGGTCATCACCAAGACAAGCACGTTGGCCATGCAAGGCCTCGCGGAATAAGGGCTCCGCCTCTTCCAGTTGCCCTCTGGCTTTGAGCAGCGATGCCAGGTTGTTGATGCTGAGGAGGGTGCTAGGGTGGTCATCACCTTGCTTAGCACGGCGGGCGTGCAAGGCCTCGCGGTATAAGGGCTCTGCCTCCTCCAGTCGCCCTCTGGCCTGGAGCAGCCCTGCAAGGTTGTTGATGCTGGTGAGGGTGTGAGGGTGGTCAGCACCCAGCTTGGCACGGCGGCCGTTCAAGGCCTCGCGGTATAAGGGCTCCGCCTCCTCCAGTTGCCCTGTGTCCTTGAGCAGCACTGCAAGGTTGTTGATGCTGGTGAGGGTCGCAGGGTGATCATCACCCAGTCTGGCACGGCGGGCGTGTAAGGCCTCGCGGTACATGGTCTCCGCCTCTTCCAGTCGCCCTCTGGCCTTGAGCAGCCCTGCCAGGTTGCTGATGCTGGCGAGGGTGCTAGGGTGGTCATCACCAAGACAGGCACGTTGGCCATGCAAGGCCTCGCGGAATAAGGGCTCCGCCTCTTCCAGTTGCCCTCTGGCGTTGAGCAGCGATGCCAGGTTGTTGATGCTGAGGAGGGTGCTAGGGTGATCATGACCCAGTCTGACGCGGCGGCCATGCAAGGCCTCGCGGTACATGTTTTCCGCCTCTTCCAGTTTCCCTCTGACCTCGAGCAGCGTTCCGACGCTGTTGATGCTGACAAGGGTGTCAGGGTGATCATGACCCAGTCTGGCACGGCGGCCATGCAAGGCCTCGCGGTATAAGGGCTCCGCCTCCTCCAGTTGCCCTGTGTCCTTGAGCAGCACTGCAAGGTTGTTGATGCTGGTGAGGGTCGCCGGGTGATCATCACCCAGTCTGGCACGGCGGGCGTGTAAGGCCTCGCGGTACATGGTCTCCGCCTCTTCCAGTCGCCCTCTGGCCTTGAGCAGCCCTGCCAGGTTGCTGATGCTGGCGAGGGTGCTAGGGTGGTCATCACCAAGACAGGCACGTTGGCCATGCAAGGCCTCGCGGAATAAGGGCTCCGCCTCTTCCAGTTGCCCTCTGGCGTTGAGCAGCGATGCCAGGTTGTTGATGCTGAGGAGGGTGCTAGGGTGGTCATCACCTTGCTTAGCACGGCTTGCGTGCAAGGCCTCGCGGTACAAGCGCTCTGCCTCCTCCAGTCGCCCTCTGGCCTGGAGCAGCCCTGCAAGGTTGTTGATGCTGGTGAGGGTGTGAGGGTGGTCAGCACCCAGCTTGGCACGGCGGCCGTTCAAGGCCTCGCGGTATAAGGGCTCCGCCTCCTCCAGTTGCCCTGTGTCCTTGAGCAGCACTGCAAGGTTGTTGATGCTGGTGAGGGTCGCAGGGTGATCATCACCCAGTCTGGCACGGCGGGCGTGTAAGGCCTCGCGGTACATGGTCTCCGCCTCTTCCAGTCGCCCTCTGGCCTTGAGCAGCCCTGCCAGGTTGCTGATGCTGGCGAGGGTGCTAGGGTGGTCATCACCAAGACAGGCACGTTGGCCATGCAAGGCCTCGCGGAATAAGGGCTCCGCCTCTTCCAGTTGCCCTCTGGCGTTGAGCAGCGATGCCAGGTTGTTGATGCTGAGGAGGGTGCTAGGGTGATCATGACCCAGTCTGACGCGGCGGCCATGCAAGGCCTCGCGGTACATGGTTTCCGCCTCTTCCAGTTTCCCTCTGGCCTCGAGCAGCGTTCCGACGCTGTTGATGCTGACAAGGGTGTCAGGGTGATCATGACCCAGTCTGGCACGGCGGCCATGCAAGGCCTCGCGGAATAAGGGTTCCGCCTCTTCCAGTCGCCCTCTGGCTTTGAGCAACTCTGCAAGGTTGCAAATGCTTCTGAGGGTGCTAGGGTGATCATCACCTTGCTTGGCACGGCGGGCGTGCAAGGCCTCGCGGTATAACGGCTCCGCCTCTTCCAGTCGCCCTTTGGCCTTGAGCAGCCCTGCAAGGTTGTTGATGTTTGCGAGTGTGTCAGGGTGGTCATCACCAAGACTGGCACGGTAGCCACACAAGGCCTCACGGTATAAGGGCTCCGCCTCCTCCAGCCGCCCTCTGGCCTTGAGCAGCCCGGCGAGGTCGTTGATGCATGCCAACGTTTTACTACTTTCACTTCCAAACTGGGCGTGGCGTCCCGCCAGGCATTCCCTCCAAAGCATCTCAGCTTCCTCGTATAAGGAGCGTCGCGCCAACCTACGTGCGAGCTCAAACATGCAGGACAGCGTGGCTGTGTCCACATCGCCCCTGGTCTCACGAAGGTGTGCCAAGCGCAGCTTCAGCAGTTGCAGCACACCATCTGCTCCAGCTGAGGCGTTCTGAACTTCACCAAAGGAGTTCTCCACCCGCAGCACGAAGATGTCGCGGTCACGGTGCACTGGGCGACCCTTGTAGTCCTCACCCAGGCCGATGGGGCGCTCCGCGCCCGTTGCAGGATCGCACAGAGTCTTTTCTGTCATGTCCGGCGTTTGCCGTTCGAAGATATTGTATGCCACTGCTTTCGGAGCCAGGATCGGCACGCAGAATGCAGCCCGGTGGCCCTGCGGATTGGCATCGCCCCATTCTCGCACGACCCGCTCGGACTCCTCATCGCTGGCGGACAGCGGGCTGCCGTTGCTGTAGTTGTTCAGCAGAATTCGAGTTCGCGAGCCCCACACCGCGGGCTCGTGCTGGGTGCCATAGACGCCCTTGCCGAAGTGAGCCCGTGAGTCTGCCAGGGATGCGAAGAGCTCGGCGGCCGTTTGATCCAGGTTTGCCACGTTCTGGAACGCGAGCTCGTTGGTGTAGTGGTAGATGACGACGAGGTCATCATTGCCCCTATCGTCACTCGCAGCCTGGAGGTCTCGCAGATCAAAGGCATGGCGCCACAGGTGCACCGGACCATCCGGGCAATCGTACCTGAAGGTGTAAAGCTCGCCGACGGAATCCGTCTTATACTCCGTGCCTCCGTAGAGCTTCCCTTTCTGGTAGGGGCCCATAAAGTACCGGGACATGTCACCCGGCTCACTGTGCTGGGGCGCCTGGATGCCAGTGGGGTGCACCTCTGCTCCTACGGACGGGAGCGCGTGCAGTGCTGAGGACAGCTTGCTAGTCTCATCCTGAGACAGGCTTTGCACAAAGTCGTCGAGCTCTTGTTGCGTAACGCTGGCGAAATGCTCCCTGTGAGCGGCGACATTGGATGCACCAGCTCCCATGGCAGGCACGAGGCTTCCTTTTCAAAAGCACCTAGTCAAAAAGAATCTACAGCAGAACTCTTAGTCTGCTTACCCAAGATTCGATGAAAACTTCAAAGCAAGGCCTATTTTGGACTTCACCGGTGGGTTCCGTGCAGTGCTGTACCAAGCCGAAGAGTGAGGATTCGGCGACTAGAGCTGTGTCTCAAAAACGACACCCTCAAGCATGAATACACGATGTCCAAGGCAAACAAGTCAGTCAACAAGACATTCTGGCAAAGGACCCTGACACTACCCATGTCACTGCACATCATCGCTGATTCCGGTTGTAGCCCCACAATCTCGGGGGCCTGAAGCCCAAACCTGCGCAGAATCTTACGTCACGATGATGCGGTAAGGTGCACGCTTGTAGGATTCTGTAGAAGAGAAATGAAGAATACGATGTTTCGGGTTTGGCGTTCATGCGCCGATGCTTGAATCCAACAAATCCTGCAGGAGCACCACCTTGGCGCCTGTACCCCCCTGAAAATTCTGGACTTCACGTCCGTTCGGGCGAATCTGTACGATCGAAATGGAACGATGGCTTGTTGCTACTCACTTGCTTGAGGAGCGGGGTCCATCCATCAGAAACACCTAGTGTCACCAGCACTTCTCATCCCCACTCGGCCCTCGCAAGGGGCAAAACCGAACAGAAGCACGCAACCTGCCTGAACCCACGTCCTTGACCTGAAGAGACCCCCAAACTAAGTGCAGTAGCAAAATACTCTAATACGACAATACTACAATACCACAATACCACAATACCACAATACTACAATACTACAATACTACAATACTACAATACTACAATACTACAATACTACAATACTACAATACTACAATAGTATGATACTACAATACTACAATGCTACAATAGTACGATACTACAATACTGCAATACTACAATACTACAAAAATGCAATACTGCAATACTGTAATTGTACTATGATGCCAGGATACACGACAGCACTCTAACACTATAACAGTAAACCGTGTCACAATAGCAACATGGCAATATGAGCATATGACAATGATAACAAGATGCGTGCCAAGGATAAGAATACTAGTATCGAATGGGGCTTTTCAAAGTCGATGTTGTCACCCCGTGAACCAAAGCGAACGCTTTGCGAACGCTTTGCGAACGCTTTGCGAAACGCTTTGCGAACACTTTGCGAACGCTTTCGAACGCTTTGCGAGCACGGAACGCAGCCCATCTCGATACGGGAACCCTACTGCTGCGCTTTCGGGAAAAAGACCCTAGACCATCCTGAGATGCTTGGGACAAAGCCGCGCAGCGCCCAAGACCACCTATAGCGCCCCCCCCCGCCAGCTTGAAAGGCGGCCTGCCACGCACATCAGGGCCCGTCCATGTTGGAACCGTGCGCTGACAGATGCTCCCCAGACATTAACCTACAAAGCAGCACACTCGAGCCGAAGGCGGGCAGAGCAATCGGGATGCTTTCAATGGTTTGGGCTTTGGAGTTGTGGGCACACACACACACAACAGCACTAAGTGTACCCCAAGTGTTCCATCCACTGCTTCTGTACTGGTAGCGCCTTGCGACCCATACTTCCATGCATCCAGCTCAAAGCGTATGGCATGCACAAGGCTGTCAGCATACGACTGACCACTTAAGATTGAGATGCAGCAAAGGGCATCGAGTCGGAGTCACAAGGTTTCACGCAATCGAGGTGAAGTTCAAGTCATCCCAAGGTTGACGTCTTATTGCGAGGGGATGACCGAGATCCGAAGATCTGGCTAAAGGAAACAGCTTGAGAGCCAGGAGCTCCAATGCACAGCATGGGCTACTTGCAAGCTTCGGTGACTCCGGCTGTTTAGGGCTTTGCTTGTCTTGGTAGCCCGATAACCACATTGTAATTAAGACAATCTACTTGTAAACACTAGAAGGTAGTCGAAAAGTCACACTCGTAGGGTGCGTGTCTAGCCTGCCCTCGGTGGATTTGTGAGCCATCCATGCACTGCGAGTTGAGAAGGCTTCTCAAGCGGCGTTCAACGATGGCAATAAGCGCCATTCTATGTTTGCGGAACTGGTCAAAACATCCGTTAAGGCC
Source organism: Symbiodinium natans (assembly GCA_905221605.1). NCBI lineage: Eukaryota > Dinophyceae > Suessiales > Symbiodiniaceae > Symbiodinium > Symbiodinium natans. Next base: position 248,449 of record CAJNDS010002255.1, read on the forward strand.
CCAGCGCACTCAAGGGGATCATGGAGCTGTCAATGCCCTATACAGCTAGGGCTGTGGGGCTCCAGACACTACTGTACAAGCAGCAGTTGTGCAGCACACTGCTCCGCTCGTGGAAACGCCAAACTCTTCCAGCAACTGCCGGAGCACGGCGGTCCGGCCCCGCTCTTGGAGTAAATCCGCCAAGCTGCGAAAAGAGCTCAAGGTGTCGCCATGCTGGGCCCCATGTCTCACACGACAACCTTCCAAATGCTCGCGATAAAGCTGTTCTGCCTCCTCCCACTCCCACCTGCTTCAGCAAGTCTGCCAAGTTGAAGATGCTGCTGAGGGTGTCAGGGTGTCATCACCCAGTCTGGCACGGCGGCCGCGCGTGGCCTCCCGGTACATGGGTTCCGCCTCTTCCATTCGCCCTCTGTCCCCAAGCAGTGCAGCGAGGTTGTTGATGCTGGTGAGGGTGTGAGGGTGGTCAGCACCCAGCTTGGCACGGCGGCCGTTCAAGGACTCGCGGTACAAGGGCTCCGCCTCTTCCAGTTGCCGTCTGGCCCGGAGCAGCCCTGCGAGGTTGTTGATGCTGGTGAGGGTGGCAGGATGACCATCACCAAGTCTGGCACGGCATCCATGCAAGGCCTCGTGGAAAAAGGGCTCCGCCTCCTCCAATCGCCCCTGAATCTGAAGCAGCGAGGCCAGGCCGTCGATGCATGCCAACGCCGCACCATTTCCAAGCTGGGCGCAGCATCCCGCCAGGCCTTCCCTCGAGAGTGTCTCAGCTTCCTCATATAAGGAACGCTCTCGCAACCTATTCCCGAGCTCAAACGTGCAGTGCAGAGTGGCTGTATCCACATCGCCCCTGTTCTCACGAAGGTGGGCCAAGCGCAGCCTCAGCAGTTGCAGCACACCATCTGCACCAGCGGAGGCGTTCTGCACGTCACCGGCGGAGTTCTCCACCATGGTGCACGGGGCGACCCATGTAGTCCTCGCCGAGGCCGATGCGGCGCTCCTCGCCCGTTGCAGGATCGTGCACAGTCTTTTCTGTCATGTCCGGCGTTTGCCGTTCAAAGATATGGTATGCCACTGCTTTTGGGCGCCAGGATCGGCACGCAGAATGTGGCCCCGGTGGCCCTGCCGATTCGCAACGCCCCATTCTCGCACGACGCGGTCAGACTCGTCATCCCTGGCGCACAGCGGGCTGCCGTTGCTGTAGCTGTTCAGCAGAATTCGAGTTCGCGAGCCCCACACTGCGGGCTCGTGCTGGGTGCCATACACCGAAGTGCGCACGTGAGTCTGCCAGGGATGCAAAGAGCTCAGCGGCCGTCTGATCCAGGTTTGCCACGTTCTGGCGAGCTCGTGGGTGTAGTGGCGTGACGATAGCAGCAATGATGCGCTCAACGTCATCGTCAGCTACCACTACACTGTAGTGGTAGATGACGGTGAGTGCATCATTGCTGCTACGTCAGTCTCAGCATGGAGGTCGGGGGCCCAAAAATGTCGGGACATCTCACCCAGCTCACTGCGTTGGGGCGCCTGGACTCCTACATGCTCTCTGTGAGGGGCGACATGGCATTCACAAGCTCTTATGGTCCTGTGGCAAGCACGAGGCTTTCCTTTCAGAACACCTAGCTGGCCAGATCTCTGAGCCTATTCACCCACATCTAAAAGCTTGGATACCGGTGCGTTCCATGCAGTGCTGTACCGAACCGAAGATTCAGCACGCTTCAGCGACTGGAGCTCCGTCTAAAAACAGCGACGCCCTCAAGCATGAAAGCAGGATGTCCAAGGCAAACAGGTCAACAAGACTTTCTGGCGAGGGACCCGCACACGACCCGAGACACTGCACATCATTCTCTTATGCCCTACAACCTGGGCCTGAAGCCCAAACCTGGGCAGAATTTTTTGTCGCGATGATGCGGTAAGGTGCACTCTTGCAGGATTCTGCAACTCCATGAAAGAACATTCATCATTTCGGTTTAAGGTTCATATGAAGCGCCGATGGTTGAATCAAATGAATCCTGCAGGAGCACCACCTTGGCGCCTGTAACCCCTGAAAATTCTGGACTTCACGTCCGTTCAGGTGAGTCTGTACGATCGAAATGAAACGATGGCTTGTTGCTGCTCACTTGCTTGAGGAGCGGGGTCCATCCATCAGAAACACCTGAGTGTCACAGGCACTGCTCATCCGTGGTCTGGCCCACGCAAGAGGCAAAACGGAAGAGAAGAACGCAACTTGCCCTGACCCAGCCCTTGACCTCAATGATCCCCCCAAGCTAAGGGCACTAGCAAGAACAATAGACCGTGATGATACTAAAAGGCATAGCAAGAATACTACGAACAACAGAACATTTGAACAATAGAATATTCGCAAAAAAATGACAAAAAAAGACCTAGAACAGCGCATGCCATAATGCTACAGTACTACCGCAGTAGAGCACTATACCACAATATGGCACTGGCAGCATGGCAATGTGACAATATGGCAATATGACAATGATAGCAACTTCCGCGCCCAGAATGAAATGGACGCGATCAGATGGAGCTTCTCTCAATTTCGGTCCCTGTTGGCGCTTCTCCCAAGGGACCAAGACTTAGACTGAACGGCCCACGTGGAACCCCAACGCCATCGCATCCCAGGCACTGTCGCCGGATGGCATCCTTGGCTCTATGGTTCTTCAATGTTCAGGGTTTGGGGTTTAGGGTTTAGGGTTTAGGGTTTAGGGTTTAGGGTTTAGGGTTTAGGGTTTAGGGTTTAGGGTTTAGGGTTTAGGGTTTAGGGTTTAGGGTTTAGGGTTTAGGGTTTAGGGTTTAGGGTGCTAGGCTCCGTTGCTTGAGGGCCAATTTTGGATTCTTGAGGGTCGCTTTCGTGCATTTGGGGCTTTGGAGGCTTTTGGGGGGGGGGGGGGGGTGCTTTGGGGCGGCATGTAGGGCCGAGTTTAGGGCTTTGAGCTTAGGGTTTAGAGCTTACGGTTTAAGGTTTGGGGTTTAGGGTTGAGGGTTGAGGGTTTAGGGTTTAGGGTTTAGGGTTTAGGGTTTGGGTTTTGGGCTTTGGGTTTTGGGCTTTGGGTTTTGGGTTTTGGGTTTTGGGCTTAGGCGGGGTTGGCAGCAGGAATTGCCGGACCTTCCGGCCTTCCAGACTAATTGAAAGGTTTGACCCTCGGAGAGCCCCCCCCCCAGGCCCTACGCCCTCGGGTTTAAGGCTTCAGATCTAGGGGATTGCAAAATGCCCCCTGATGCCCTCCAAAAACCCAAAACCCTCGGGCCCTAAGCCGCCATCAGCAATCCCCTAAACCCTAAACCCTAAACCCCAAACCCTTAACCCTAAACCCTAAACCCTAAACCCTAACCCTAAACCCTAAACCCTATCCTTGAATGGAACAATCTCAAAGCTTCGACTGGGCCAAGCGTGGAGATCGCTTGCTGCTTGGGGAGGGCCGCTCCTGCATCGCTGGGAAGGGTGTAGGGTATCAGCTGCGGAAAGTCAGTAGAAAAAAGACCCTGTCATCAGTTCTGAACCTCAAGAGCCTCAAGAACGGACTGGAAACAAGAACCACCAATGTCAGCATGAAATCTTGCTCCGCAACTCGTGCCTCAAACCTCCCTAAACCCCCAAACCCCGTGATGCCTGCTCCGCATGCTCTGTGAGGTCTGAGATGAGGGCCGCTAGCGGCCTGTGCTCCTCGGACAGATTCTTTGGGCTTAGGGTTTGGGCTCTTGCGGGGTTGGGGGTTTTTCGATTTACAAGGGGGCGCTTAGGGTTTCTTGCTCAGGCTTCCGATTCCACCCACGCACGTGCTTGTGCACACAGACGGGATGCTGGCAGGAGCAAGAAAGTCACTCCCTCTCACAACTCGTAGAGTCGTAGCGCAACCTGATCCATGCACAGACCTCCCCCAACCACTCACCCCGCGCGCACGATGCGCCGTGAACAAGGCCGTCAGGCAAAAGCTCACGAATCCCCGAAGCTCGGGAGAAAGCCCTGAACCCCCTGGTTCTTCGTAGGGAATGAGGGAATGAGGGCCCTATATATACACTTTCAGGGATCATACCTCATTCCCTCATTCCCTACTAAGACACCAGCCAGTGACCCAAGCCGAGCTCCCCGACGCTTGTGCCGGAGTCGAGGCCCTTCATCAGCCAGCTCCGTGAGTTCTGCTCCGCGTAGCCTTCCTGCAGGACTACGGCTTCAACCCTGCACCGCAGAGATTGTGGTCTCTTTAAAGGGGCTAATAGTACAACCACGAAAGCCCCTTCAACACCCCCAAAAGACCCCTTCTACCTTTTTTTTTAATGGGGTCTTTTGTACACTATACTCATAGAATTAAGGGGAGAGAATAAGGGGGCTTTGAACGGAGATTAAGTTTGGGCTAATCTACCAGCACACCTTTTTCCAGGCTTGAGCCAACAACGATATCGTAAGAGGTGAAACATCCATCCTGTAACCTATGAAAACTCTCACATCGAATCACCCCTCCTAGGCCAGGTGATGGGTTTTCCATCCAGTGGCCTCTAACCTTCAAAGTCCTCTACTCCTGTTGTTGGCCTTTGCTTTCACACCAGTTGCTTTCCTCCTTCAGCTCTTTTCTCGTAGTGCTTCAGACCCATGGTCTTCAAATGCTTTTCAACGGCAATCTCGGGCAGTGGTTTCGTACACAGATCCGACAGGTTCTTTTCCGTAGCGACTCGCTCGAGCTTGAGCTCGTTGCGTGCTACTTTCTCTTGAACCCATAGGTATCTTGTTTGTACGTGTCTGGTTTGTCCCAGACCTTGCCTTGAGCACGTACCCCTTGCGGCACTGCTGTCGCTGAGGATCCGTAGGTTCACTTGGATACCCCAATCGTGCAGTAGGGCCTGTTGGCTCAGTCCAACTGCACTGGCTTTCACTATCGCGTAGAATTCACTTTCTCCAGACGACAGACTCACGGTTGTCTGCACGTTGGAACTATGCTTGATACAGTGTGAGCCATACATGGTCACAATTCCCGTTGTGGACCTCCGCGTGATGAGACAACCAGCGTGGTCTGAATCACAGTACACGGTCAGGTCCTTTTGGAATCGTTGAGGATGGTACTCGTATACCAATCTTGGCTTTCCACTCAGGTATCTTCCAAGCCTCTTCAAGTCCGACCAGGCAGCTTCATGAGGTGCCTTCATGTGCCTGGCCAGGCTCTTTGTGGCTTCCGCGATATCTGGCCGATCCTGTGCCAAAAACGCGGCTCGCATAGTTATTGAGCGATAGCTTCGCTGCATCGCGTCGTTCATTGGTGGCATCTCTAGGGTCTTCATTGCTTCTCCTTGTTTCTTCTTTTCCGCAGGTGTCCTTACAGCCTTGGCCTTTTCCAAACCAAGCTCTCTGACTAGAGCTTCCACATGACGGGGATCTGCTTCATAGGTAACCTTGCCGGTCTCCTTGTCATAGCAGATCAGACGGTTTAACACGACCATCTGGTCTCCATGTGTTGGTCCGATATGTCCGTCACATCGATACTCATACCGTTCGCTCAGAGCTTTGTCTAGATACGCGTGGCCTTCGTCATCTGCCAAACAAAAGAAGTCGTCACCATGCACCAGAAGTCTGACATCTTCCTTCTCGCTGTAGAAGATGCATGGCCACGCCTTTCCAGCGCGGAAATCGTGCTTTGCCATAAGTTCGCTGTAGTCTCTTTGCCAAGTACTTGATGCGTCACGGGTTCCATACATGGTCTTGAGTAGAAGTCCGCACTTTCCCGGAGATTCATCTCCTTCTGGAAGTGTCACAAAGATTCTACGAGTTGCACGACCATAGAAATGGGCACGGCTGATGTCTATCAACCGCAAGGACAGCTTGCCTCCTCTTCGCGAAACGCGTAGAGTGGTCATGAGTGAACACAGAAGCTTCACTGCCTCAAGTGGCGGCATACTGCTGAACAACGCATGTTCAGGTAACAAGGCTGCTTGCCCTTGAGACTTGACTTCTCGAACTACAAGTCGGCTTCTGTAGTTCTCGTTCACATTGTCTCCCTTGTTTCTGTCTACCCACTTCAACGTGATGGGTGGCCTTCCGGTTTCTTGCCAGCAAGTCGCTTCGTCCACTTTGGTATAGACGTTCTGTTTCTTCACCCATTCGAGTTCTGTCAATCGTGCCTTCGCTACCTTCTTTGAATCGAGTTCTGCACCTGTATTTGCATCGATGACCGGTTCTTTGACGTAGAGCTCATCTGCCTTAGGCAACGTCTCGTAATGATGTTCTTCGAAGTTCGGTTCTTCATGAGGGTCAGGTCCTCCAACTGAACCAAGCTCTTTGAGTTCACCATCAAGCACTAGTTGTGCTTTGATGCCTTTGGCAATGGCTTGCACGAGTTTCGGAGGGTAACACAGTCTTGCTGCAACTTTCCCCTCCTCGAACGCAAGTTCTCTCTTCCAGACTCTTTCTTGTCCTGTTCGAGCACATGTCTTTCGCAGTGCTGCTGCTAGCGCGGCAGAGTTGGTGATCCATCTCGTTCTTTTCTTGAAAGAACTTCCTTCCAAGTTTCCACCGCTTTTGTTCACGGTCCATCTGCAAATTGGACCTTCGACCACATAGGACTCCTCACTCAGTTGTTGGTACTGAGTGTGCTCCCAAGATTTTGCACCCTTGGGGCACTCTTGGAGGTAGTACTTTTGCTGCCCTAGTTGGAACTTGTATGCTTCGACGCAGGTTCTCACCTGCTTCCTTCCAACTTCCAGCACTGACTTTTCTTTCTCTTTGCTCACCTTCTGAAGAGAATTGTAGCTTCGTTGGACTCCCGCAAATGGTCCATCGGGCGGTAGTCCCACCACGAGCGTTGGCTTCTCTTCTTCGAGCTTTCTGAACAAGGCTTCAACTTCATCTTGCTTCTGAAGTCGCCAGCCCTTGTCTTCCACACTTAGGCACAGTCCTTCATTCAAAGGAACAGATGCTTTGACATCCACACCTAGTGAACCAACCAGGTTGGATATCACTTCTGCTTCCTTTCTTGTGCATCGCATGCCTCGTGAGTGGAATTCATGTTCCAGGTAGCTCACATCGTCCAACTGCTCTGGATCTTTCACCTGCTTGTACGACAGGTCCGTGTGTTCTCCACCAGATCCTGAACTTCCACCTTGAATGTTTGCTCTGACAATTTCGGGCTCATCTGTTTCTTGTTCTTCATGATAAAGATCTTCGACATGTCTTTCCGCTTCTCGCTTTCGAGACCCTCGACTTGGGTTGTCCACCTGCATTTGGCTTGGACGTTCCAATGGTGCTCCTGCAGCTTCTTCAGCTGCAACCTCTCCTTCTGCAGGTTGGCCTTCCAACGCGGGTTCTTCTTGAGCTTTTCTTTTCTTCTTGTTCTTGGCGGAATAGTCTTTGTCCATTCGTTCTATCGCCCTTTGAACTCTCTGTTTTCCTTCTTCGGTTTCCATCAGGTGTCTCTGAATGCGAAATCGACATTCCTCATTGTGGCTTCGCTGTGGCAAATCCAACATCTGTGCTTCGCAGCCGGGGCACAGTGTGGTGTAGCCATACTTCGCCAAGTCCGACTTGAGTACATAGAGGCTTCTCGCTCTAAACTCTTTCGGATCAGGCTTTGGCTGTTCTCCCACAAGTTCCGGCATGTCCACTCGGTTCGGCGGCGCACGTTCGACTGGATTGGTCCATTTCCACGGTAGACCTCTCAGCTGGTCGAATCCTTCCTTCGACCATCGGTCTTCTTCGGCTCGCCTATGGAGAGAATGTCCTTTGACGACTCCAGTGGGTGTCATCACGAGGAGGTCCGCGTTCCTACTCGCTGTCCCCACATATCGTCCCATTGCTACTCGCGGTTCCAACGGTGAGCTTCTTTTCTTGCCCAAAGCACCCACAGGCTTGAACAAGATCTGCTCGCCAAACACCACGGTGGGCCTTCTCCATTCTCTTCCCACGGCTCTTTGGTAGGCGCTCTTGCCGTCGTCACCTATTCGAAACCTTGTCAACAGGAACGCTGCGTGCCTCGCTATCCACGGAAGTATGCTGTGGTTCGGGTCGATCTTGAGCTGTAGCTTGCTTTCCAAGTCCGACAGCGTAGCTCGGATCATTCTCTTTACCTCTCGAACCGCACATTCAGCATAGCCATTGCTCGGCGCGTTCTCTTCGTTGACAGACGTAGGCGATTCCTTCAAAGTGATCTCAACGTCCCTCATGTTTTCGACCACGGCTTGCTTTAGTGCAACAAGCGCTGGTTCGCCATCTGAAAAGAGTATCATGCGTTTCCATCCTGCTTCACGCACTATGGAACAAAACCAGTTTGTGTTGAAAGGATGGACTCCTTTCTGCGGCAACGAGGTTGCCCATGTCCTTCTGGTTCTGTCGCATCGCACCACTAGGTGCGGCATGATGTCCTCTCGTTCTCCGTCGCTGCCTAGGAAGAAGTAGTCGGCGTGCAAGGTTGGTACTTCTCCCTCTCCAGAACGAACCGTTCTTGGATGGCTTTGCACATTGCCGCGTGCGCGCATGCAATGCACACACCAGCTCCTGTGAACCGCGTGTCCGCTCGCTTCATGCTCTGCGATCTCTCTCGCAGTTGGCTGCGACGGTCCCAAAGGAACGTTCACTTTTCTTTGTTCTTCACCAGGCGCGTCTTCTGGCTCTTCCATCCTTCCTTCAGTCCTTTCCTCTCCTTCATTCATTCCTTCTTCCTCTCTACTCTCAACTCTCTCTCTCTCAACTACGGGCCCCTGGTTTTCGCCAACCGGCGGAGCCTCCAGGTCACTAGGTGAAACCTCTACAGGTGAAACTTCGCTACCTCTCACCTTTGGTCTTACGCGTCTTGCTGCCCCGGAAAAGGGGAGCATGACAAGTCGAACACATAGACTCCGCGCCTTACGTGGAGTCTGGTAGCGCTGCGGGGGTCGTCGCGGTATTTTCTCACCAGCTTTCGCATCATCATGTTGAACTCCTTGCCAAACGCATTTTGCTTCGGGATAAGATACCCACCATTGTCTCCGAGGACGGCGTGGTGAGTCCTGCAAATATCCGAAGCCGAACCAAGAACACGATGGACGTCCGCCAGACGACCATGCAGTGTTGCATTGTTCCCGGTCGACGTGGTGCCCTTCAACTTGATGGGTCCATGGTCTGCGATGTTTTCACCGCTCGCTGTCTTGAACTTCATTTCTTCTCTGGGCTTCTCGTTTCCGTTGCCAAACTTCAGTGGCACTACCGTCACAGCGGCTCCGCTGTCGAAGTTCACTTCGACGCGTTCCTGGCCGCGTTGCGAACCACGGCCTCCGGACGCCGAAACGGCGTTCGTGGCCATAGTCGTCTCGACCGACGCCACAAGTGCTTCTCCTTCAGGAGGGTCCCGAGGTTCATCGGGATCTCTCGGTGGCTTCTTCCAGTCGCCCCAGTCTTCGTCTTCATCTTCTTCGTCTTCGTCTTCTTCGGGCGGCTCCTTTCTCTTTTCTCCTCGGGTTTTGCTTTCTTGCTTTCCCTTCTGCTTGCCCTTTCCTTTGTTCTTGTTTGCAAGCCTTTTTCTTCTCATGGCTCTCTTTTCGTTGACTCTCCGCCGTCTCTCCGGGTCAGGCGGCTTTTCCACCTTCTCCTTTCTTGGCTTCAGCTCTTCTTCGTACTCCTGGCGGTAGTACGTTCTCTCCTTTCTCGTCAGCGGCACCGCGACCGAACTCCGGACTGTGCTTGGGTCGATCTCCTTGCCGCTGCTGTCGATGGTCACGGTCTCGACGGCGTCGACTTGCACTTTGTCTTCTTTGCGCCCGGGCACTGTGGTGAAGTGCTTTGCCCAGGCCTCTTGCATCTCCACATTGAGCGTGGCGCGCTCCTTTTCTCCTTGTTGGCGCTGCTGCGCAGCTCGCCTTCTTCCTTTCTCTTCCTTCCACGCCTTTGCGTGTGACATCCCTTTTGCGATGGCCGCACGATATCTCGCATCGCGCACTGACTGGTCCAGTCGTCCTGCTGCTTTGGGCGCAGGCCTGGCCAATCCGCGTTCTTTCAACTTTGCGATCTGTTCGAGGATGCTTTCTAGCTCGGCCTCGATCTGCGACTTTTCCTCGAAGTCGTCTTCGCTCATTTCTTCTTTCTTGAACTCCTCGAGCCTCTTTAGCAGGCGGCCCCGATCTTGCGTGAGACTTCCTAACAGGCTGCCCTGCAGCATGTTCTGCATCGCCGCCGACGAAGACATCGACGTGGCGTCTGCTGTCGCGTCACTCGCTTTCGCAATAGCCTTTGCTTCAGCCTTAGGCTTTGCTTCCGCTGGCGCAAGCTGTTGACCTTGCAGAGCTCGCATCCTTGCTGCGTGCTCTTCCCTAGCGTGGGCCTTCTCTTTCTCGCTTGGCTCCTTCGGCCGACGTTCCGGCTGGAGCTCTTCTACTTCTAGCTCAAAGCCTCCAGCGGGCGAAACGCCCGAGTGGCTTGTTGGCTTCTTTCTTCCGGGAGGTCCTTGCTCCTCCTCTTCTTCGTTGACCTCCACGGTCTCGTCGCTTTCCTTGGGCTCCTCTTCCTCCGACCATTCTTCCTGGCCGCTGCTCGGAGGCTCCACACTCTTCCCTTCGGATTCTTCCGAAGCTTCTTTCTCTTCCTTGGGTCCCTTCTTGCTGGGTCCCTTTCTTTCTCCCGGTGGCTTCAGCATACCTTCTCTACGCAGCAAACTTCTCGCGAGTCCAACTGGCGGCGGCCTCTTGAGGCTCTCGTATTCTTTCCTTGTCCTCGCAAGGTATTCTTGCACAGCTTTCCGAGTCTTTCTTCTTCTGCTCCGACACGCGCTGCACGCACTTCCTTGCTTCTTAAGGATCTGTTGTCCAACGGTTCCAGGCGGCAGTAGGTGACGGATTCTCTCTTGGTGCTCTCTGCGTTGGCTGTAGTTCATTTTCGCCCAATCTTCCTTCGACTTTAGTTCTCGCATCACCCTGAGCGTCAGCTTCTTCTTTGGCTTGTATCTGCTTCCTTTGGTCTCCTCGCTTCCGCTCGCTTTCTCTTTATTCCTTTCCTCTTCGTGCTTCTTGGGGTCCTCGCTTCCGCTCGCTTTCTCTCTATTCCTTTCCTCTTCGTGCTTCTTGGGCTCCTTGCCCGAAGTCCTAGGTGACTTCGGGGCTCTTTCCAGTGACCTTCCACGCTCCCGACTTCCTCTTGTCTTAACCGGCGGTGGTCCCCTTGGTTCCGCGGGCCGAACGGACCCTGGAACTGGAACTCTCCCACCGGACTTTGGCGTGGAACTTTCACTGGTGTACTTTGGTCTCGGCAGCACTTGCGCTGCCTTCGCTCGAACCGACGGTGGTTTCACCGGTTCAGCCGGCTTTGTGCTTCCTGACACTTTCTCTTTGGGAGGCGGCGGCCCTGAAGGCGGTCTCACGAAGGCAGGTCTAGGCCGCGCACCGAGCGAAGCACTCGAGCTGGCCTTGGCCTCCTCCTTTGCCTTTGCCTTGGCTGGCACTGCTTCTTCTGGTTGCGTATTCCGTGCTTTAGCTCTCCTAGCCTGGAGCGCCGCCAAGCTTTCAAGCAATGCGTCCTGTAGTTCTTGTGCCTCATCGTCGTTCAGTCCTTCCAGCTGTTCCGGGTCTATTCCTGCATTTCGCAGGCGGTCCCCGAAACCCGGCATTTTCCTTGTTGGGCCTCCGGACCCGCTTGGGCCCGAAACGGCTGCGGAACTCTTTCCCTTCTTTGTCTCTCTTTCTTCTGTCTTCTCTTTTGTCTTCTCTTCCTTCTTCTCCTTCCTTCCTTCCAGGCCGCCTATTAGCAGCCCGTTTCCTTCATTCCATTCGCTTTCCTCCGGCCATTCCTCCCAGCTTTGTTCTCCTGTCCATTCGTCTTGCTCCCAAGGCTCTTCGTTTTGGGTTCCTTCTTCTTGCCACTCTTCGTCACCAGTGGCTTCTTCTAGGCTGTTGGTGTACTTTCCTTTTCCTTTGCCCTTCTTCGCCTTGCCTTTGCCCTTTCCGCTGGAAGTCTTTCCCTTGCCTTTTCCCGCTTTGGGACCTTTAGTCCCCTTGGGATTCGGCTGACCTCCTTTGGGGTTTGGGTACCCCTTGGGCTTTCCTTGTGTTCCTTTCCCTGGACCTTGTTTTGAGTAGCTTCCCTTGGCGCCTTTTGCTGAAGACCAGCAATCGGCTGCCTTGTGTCCTGTTCTTCCGCAGTTGTTGCAGGTTCCCAGAAACTTCGTTTTCTGCTGGTGCTTGCCTAGGCCTTTCCCAACAGATGAAACATCCATCGGGTCGCCAAGGGCTTCTTTGCCAGCGATCTGGGTCGTCGAAAACGCTTTCAAAGTCTTGCCCGTGCGGTGTTCCACATACCGTGTAACTTCTTCAAGCAAGTCTTCGAAACCCGCAAACTTCGACTGGTTCAACTGCACATGAGCTTCCAAGTCTTGTGGCAACATGGATTCCAAAGCTGCAATCTTGATCTCTTCTGGAATCTTTCCTCGATTTCCGGAAGCATCCTTTCTTTTCTCATACGATGCGATTGCATCAAGCCATTCTTCGATCGCTTGAGGCAGGTGTTCAAGCTTTTTTTTCTGGGGGTTGATCACCGACTTGAGCATGGATCTTTTCCTGGATGCTGTAGCCGGATCATACCTCCGAGCTAGTCTTCGCCAAGCCTCAAACCCGTTCGTGTTGCAGTTGATGACAATCGCAAACGGCTCTTTCGCAGTCACCATCTGCAATGCAGACGACAACTCCATTGACTTGTCGAAGAGCTTTGGTATTCGATCTATTTCGTCGACCTTCTCGCCAAAAGCTTCCGATAGCTCATCCGACGAAATGCTTTTCTCTCTTTCTTCGCACCATTCCAGAACTTCTCGTAGCTCTGGATAGATTGAGCACACATATGCCGTCATTCTGTGCCTCCAAGGAAGATACTGTTCTGCATCTCCCGAAAACATGCTCGGCTTTCCAAGCCCTTTTGTGTCTACCAACACCATCTTCCCTTTGTCGCTCGACGAGCTTCTCATAGCCTCCACCAGTTCTTTGTCTCGCTCTCTCAATGCATTCTGCAATGTTTGTCCCATCTCTCGGACAACATTCGGTATCGTGCCCAGCTGCCCTTGCGCAGCTAAGGCCGCTTGCGTAGCCTCGTTTGTCCGCTGCTGACTTTCTGTTCTCACTTGCTCCAAGTCCTGTTGGTGTTGCTGCGCTTGGCGCGCGAGTTCTTGCCTCAGCGCTGCAATTTCTTGCGCTAGCTGTTCTGGAGTTGCCATTTCTCCTTTCTCTACCTCCTTGGGCCGATTCGCCCAAGTGGTTCAATCCTCCCGAGGGTGTGTCCTTGACAACAACCTCCTGAAAGTCTGCGTCCCCAGCAAAGTCTGAAGATGCAATCCCAAATTGTGCCAGATGCGTTGCAGCCGGCGAATCCGCTGCAAACGTCGAACCAATCGTGCCCAACGTTCCTGGATGATCCTGCTTCTTCGTGCTCTGCGGCAACAGGTTCCACACATACGAAGCGGCTTCAACCGAGTCGCTCCGCTACCATGAACGGAGATTAAGTTTGGGCTAATCTACCAGCACACCTTTTTCCAGGCTTGAGCCAACAACGATATCGTAAGAGGTGAAACATCCATCCTGTAACCTATGAAAACTCTCACATCGAATCAGGCTTTCGTATATTAACTTATAGCTACCTTAATAATACTATATTTGTAAGGTAAACGAAGTGACGGGAATACACGAAGATAACGAGTGATAAGAGCCCGCTCTCTTCGTTCTAGTTTGTTATGCTTATAGTCTTTTTCACAGGCGAAACAAAAGATATCCTGTAAACGCCCGCACAATATGATTCTTTATCAATTTCCTTCGCGTAAACATATTCATGCGATCGCAGGCTCACTTATAGAATGAATATTAGTGGGTTTAGGGTTTAGGGTTTAGGGTTTAGGGTTTCGGGTATAGGGTTTAGGGTTTAGGGTTTCGGTTTTAGGGTTTAGGGTTTAGGGTTTCGGGTTTCGGGTTTAGGGTGTAGGGTTTAGGGTTCTTCGTTCTTCATAAGAAACCTCCATCCGCCGCTGGCGCCTCTAGCGGCGGCGGTCGGGAAGTCAGCGTGCGGGCCTTGGCTATGCGGGTCTTGGCCAGCCGTTGCGGGGTTTAGTAGCATCTCGCCCCCGTGGTTCTGAGTAGGGAATTGGGAATGAGGGCCCTATATATCCCTTTAAAGGCTCATAGAGGGTATCATTCCCTACTAAGAACCAGCCAGTAGTAGCATGGAGATGTGGAGCTCAATGCTCCTGAAGCATGCTGATTCTAACTGAAGAGTACCGTGCTAGGGTGACACATCGTGCCAGCAACAGGTGATCCTTCGTTTCTATACGGTGGCGTTTATAGCAACTTCAGGACTGCTGCTGGGACATATAGATGTTTCAAAACTTGAAGAATGGCAAGAGTACTCTGAAGGGATTCTTCTCGATTTGAAAGAGTATAGAAAGAGGATGCAATGCCAGCCATATGGATGTGTCAAAGCTCAAGGAATGGCAAGTACTCTGAAGAGATTCTACTAGATTTGGGAGTATATTAAGAAGGGCGCAATGAAAGCCTTTGAAAACCCCAAATTCCAACATGCCTGTGGACCTAGTCATTGTTTTTCTCGGCCCGATGCTCGCTCCCTCATGCTTCTTGCAGCTGGGCGGAAGAGCACGTGCTCCTTGACCTGGGGTTGAGCTGAGGTTGGCGCGCACATCAAGTAGGGGGGGAGGGGGGTGAAGGGATGATTGACATAAGCTTAAATCCTAAATCCATCTCCTCGGGGCAGACTCTCTTATAGCAAACTTACAAGAACGTTCTTCACGGCTCCAAAGCGGGCCAGGGTTCAGCAAGGCACTACGACTCCGAAAGCGAACCCTAAATGGCGAACGCAAACCCCCCAGACCTGAAAAAACCCAAACCCTGGACCCTAAACTTCCCTAGGCCTCAAATCTCAAACCCCAAGTCCCAAACCCGTACACCCCAAAACCCTCAGCTTCCCCAAAGCTCCCCAAAAGCCCATTTTAAAAACCCCCAAGAAGCCCAAAAAGCCCGGCTTTTGGGGCCCGCGCCCATTCGTGGTCGGCATCATCTCCGCCGGGCTCCAGCAGTGCAGGCTCGGCCTGCGAGCCGCATCTTCCGGACTCTTTGCTGGGCTCCCCAAAGAGGTTCAGGGCGTGAGGGATTGTTGTTGGGTTTTATTGGGTTTTATTGGGTTTTTATGCGGCTTTTTTGTTGGGTTTTATTGGGCTTTATTGGGTTTTATGAGGGCTTTTTGTTGGGTTTAGGGTTCTAGGGCTTAGGGACGTGAAAGGTTTAGGGAAGTTTGCCGCTTGGGGGACTCAGGGGAGCTTAGGGGCTTGTATGGGGGTTTAATGGTCCAGGGAGTCTGCGGCAGGCTCAACAAGTCTCAGGAGATCCCCAACCCTTCTTGAGCAATCCTACCAGACCTGATGATTCAGCGGGGCCGATGACATGCGCAAACACGCCCTGCACGCACGGGCAAGAGCTCCATGAGAGTTCTCTGGCCTCGTAGTAGGCAATGGTCATGTTCACCTGCAGCAATGGGTTGTCTGGGACTCGCGGCAGCTCCGTCAGCCGTCTGCGCGGTGCTGACTGTACGGAATTTGGGAGTTAGCAGCCACGAGCCGCATTGACCAATGCTCAGGTACACAAGTCATGCTGGCACATGCCCGTAAACCCCTAAATAAACCCTAGACCCTACACCCTACACCACTACATGGTCACTACATCACTACGTGCTCCAAAGCCGCTCCTCTCTACGGACTTTTGTCTTCTGAAGGGATCTGCGGGCCCAGCTGATCGGCACATGAACACCTTGTTCACGAATACGATCAAGTACTCACCCAGCACCTGAGCCGCGAGCGTGAGGAGCTACTCTAACTACACAAATTGTAGTTACGACAGCTTGTATCTCGGACATTTTTTGCCATGACTGAGAATGAACTCAAATTCTTGTCATCATATTCTTGTGTACGCCTGTATGTTCGCACCCTGATGGACCTCCCTTTCCTGGCAGAGGCTGGAGCATGCAGGAGCCCCGAGGAAAGCCAGGTGTCCATGGCCGCAACGCGGAACAGTAGACCTGGAACGTCCAGTTCACTTTCTGTGGAAGGATCCGCAGATCAGTTTTGTGGGGTTCGGGGCTAGGGTAAGGAGGGGATTCGGCGCTTTTGCCATCGTGCACAAGACATGCTTTCAGTGCGAGGCAAGTGTGTCAAGGTGGGGGCTTCCGAAGATCATTGAGCCTCCGGCCAATTGCCGAGTTCCAATTGGAGGCCACCACGAAAAGGCAGCAGGTTGTCCCATCCTACAAGGTCGCCACTCTTGATCCAGAACTCATCAACCCTTACATGTCAACACAGCTGGCTCAGGGATTCGGTGGTGGCTTCTAGGTCCCAAGCTCTAAACCTTCTTGCGAACCCGAAATGCAGACACGGGCACCTGCTGCCAAGTAGGGGCTTAACAGCTTGGCGCCAAAAAAAGGAATCAGAAAGATGCGCGTTTACATTCATATGTACACATATATCGAATTTCTACGCCCCCACCCTAAACCCTAAACCCCCTAAACCCTAAACCCCCTGAACCCTAAACCCTCAAGCCTAAGCCGGACGAGGACATGCTCCCAGGGTCCGCAGCCCCGCAGAGGAAGAGCGTGGTGTTGACCAGCGCTAAGAGGTCGGCGAAGGGCGGAAGAAGCAAGGCCTGTCAATGCTTGAGGAGTTCAGGGTTTCGGGTTTAGAGTTTAAAGTTTAATTAGGGTTTAAGGCTTCGGGTAGGGTTTGGGGTTTGAGGTTTAGGAGTTAAGCCTTGAGGTGCTTTTGGGCTCTGAAAAAATATGGCATCTAAAGAAGGGTTTCATACGGCTTGGGGGTCGAACTCCTCACTGATAGCCTGGGCCCCCAAAACCCTAAGCCCCCGACAGCGAAGAAGGCCGAATGCCGTGGCTGAAGCCTTCACACGGCTGGCTGGGGCTTTTTATACAGGACATATGATACATGATATATGGTATCTAATACATGATATTTGGTATATGATGTTTAATACATGATATGTGCTCTATTATATGATATATGATGTGGGATGTATGACGACCAGATATATGCCACATGATGTGTGACATAGGATATGCGGCTTAGGTGATATGATATTGTTATGATGTAACTTAATTACTTACTTACTTAAACACACACACACGCACACACGCACACACACACACACACACACACACACACACACACACACACACACACACACACACACACCCACACACACCCACACACACACACACACACCCAACACCCACACCACCGCACACACGCACGCACACCACGCACACACACGCCACGCACACGCAACACACACGCACGCACACACACGCACACTCACACACCACACCACGCACACGCACTCACACACACACACACACACACACACATACACCACACACACACAACACACACCCACACACACAACACACACACACACACACACACACACACACACACCACACACACACCCACACACACACACCACCCACACACACCACACCCACACCACACACACACACACACACACACACACAACACACGCACACACACACACACACATAGCACACACACCACACCCTACACCACACACCCCACCACCTACACACACTACCACAACCCACCCACACACACCTACCACACCTACCACAACCCACAACACACACACACACACCACCTACAACTACACCTACACACACACCCACACCACCAACATACACCACACACCCTACACCCACCTACACCTACCACCTACTACACCACACTACCACCCCACACTACAACCTACACCCCTCACCCTACACCCCTACACACCTACACACCTACACCCCTACACCCCTACACCCGTACACCCCTACACCCCTACACCCCTACACACCTACACACCCACACACCCACACACCTACACACCTACACACCTACACACCTACACACCCACACACCTACACACCTACACACCTACACACCTACACACCTACACACCTACACACCTACACACCTACACACCTACACACCTACACACCTACACACCTACACACCCACACACCTACACACCTACACACCTACACACACCTACACACCTACACACCTACACACCTACACACCTACACACCTACACACCTACACACCTACACACCTACACACCTACACACCTACACACCTACACACCTACACACCTACACACCTACACACCTACACACCTACACACCTACACACCTACACACCTACACACCTACACACCTACACACCTACACACCTACACACCTACACACCTACACACCTACACACCTACACACCTACACACCTACACACCTACACACCTACACACCTACACACCTACACACCTACACACCTACACACCTACACACCTACGCACCTACGCACCTACGCACCTACACACCTACACACCTACACACCTTTGCACCTACACCTACTACTACACCACCTACTACACCACCTACTACACCACCTACTACACCACCTACACCGACCTACACCCACACCTGCGGCTGGTAGCGTCCTATCATCCCTGAAAGTTGCAGCAAACGCTCGCGCTGTTGTCCAAGCTCCTTTGGCCCTTGCAGCTTCTTGGCTCTGAAGAGCGCAATTCTGCGCTCTAATCGAACAACTCGGGGTAGATGACCAACTCCTCCTCCTCCTCCTCCGCACCCTCGCCAACGATTGCAGCCATTGCCTGCTTCAATCTCGTAGTAGCAACGTGGTGATCTGTGACATTTTTCATCATCTTGCGAACCTCGACGGTCAAACGCCTGTGTGCAAGGAGCACATTCAGGCGATTGTGGTCATGATCTTCGAGGCGCACCACATCATCGCAGGAGAGCGTCCCTACTACCTCCATGGCGTCCTCTTCACTGAGGCGGGTGAGCTTACTCAGCAGATCTCTGCTTACCCCATTCCGAGATATCAAGGCCTTTGTCAAGAAGATGTCGAGGCTCTTCATCACTGAACTGCCGCCGGGCGTAAACCACGGAATGCACTCCTCGGCCTTTTGCACAAGTGCCTCAATATCATCCAGCAGCTGCTCATCCATCAAGAACGGTGTGAGTTTGGCTGCTTCTGACTCCCATGAAGCCACGTACTCAACAACTGCATTTTTTGCCAACAGGTTCGGGAAGAGCGTCTTACTTTGCAATGCGTCATTTGACATTGGGCTCCTGCACGAGCGTGAAGCTGTTCCACCGAAGTGGCGCTGAATTGCCGCCCTTTCATAGGTGTATCCATCAGCAGCTGTCACTGGATCCTTCAGAAGTTCGTGCGTGATAGGACACAGGAGGTGGTCCTTGGGGCCAGACAGCATTTCTTGCACACGCATCTGCAAGAGCTGCAGGGTCTTGCTGCGGCCATCGCCACTTGCAAGTGCCATCAGGCTGCAAAGCAGGCGCTAGCATACTATGAGGAACAAGAGGAAGGCATAGGGTTTGTGAGAAGGATGTGGGTTGCTTGGTACACCTCCGGCTATTGCCCGGCACACGCATACACATGGTGCCACGAACTCGTCCCATCCATGCAGGATCGAAGTATGGGAATGCTGGGGTTTGGGGGGGTTTAGGGCTTAGGTTAGGGTTTAGGGTTTAGGGTTTAGGGTTTAGGGTTTGGGGTTTGGGGTTTGGGGTTTAGGGTTTAGGGTTTAGGGTTTAGGGTGCTGACTGGTGTAGCCTCCACTGATTGCTGTCTGTCCCCCGGAACTGGCACGGCTTCGGGAAGTTGTCTGGAAAGCAGGTCGGGCGTTCGGTGCATACATCATACGTTGCAGTGTTTTGAAAAGCATAATATGATGACATCTGATAATGTGCTATGTTTGATAAAAGATATTATCATATTCAAATATGTCTCTGGGATCGTATTGTGTTCGATCATTTTCGAACATATGCTCCTTTAAACTGTATTATGATTCATCATAGTACTTTCTATGCCAAATTGCGTTGCAAACGCAACTCTGGGGCGGCCCATTCCCGCCTGAAGAGGATCGCAGACTGCGCGATGAAGCCAAGGGTTGCGATCGCCAGGGTCATCATGAGCAACAGGAGCGTGTACTCCTGTCCCACTGCCGCGGCTACTGATGCCATAACTTAAACCCTAAACCCTAAACCCTAAACCCTAAACCCTAAACCCTTATCACGGAACTCTCACAGTGATATGTACTGATAGTAGCAGCTTGAGTGGTGCAGAGCATAGCAAAGACCCATGCAACCATTAAGGCCAGAACATTCGGAGTAAGAAGCGGCACAGCTGCCATTGCTTTAGCAACAGCCACAGTACCGGCAAGAGGGGCAAAACAAGAAACGCTGGTAGCCGGCAAGCAAGAAGCAGACCCTCACCCCAAAACTCAAGTCTTGAACCCAAGATCATGCCAATTGAGCCCCTAAACCCTAAACCCTAAACCCTAAACCCTAAACCCTAAGCCCTCAACCCTGAAGCGCTCCTGCGAACCCCGCGGCTTGCGATGTCGCAGGTACAGGCCTGGCCTGAGTCACTCCGTGACTCCTCACTCAAAGTCCCAGCTAGTGCCATGAACTGTGCTCTATTCTCCCCACAAAGAAAGGGCCCATATTTTTCTGGATCGGGCTTAAACCCTAAACCCTAAACCCTAAACCCTAAACCCTAAACCCTATGGTCCATCCCGAACAGCCCAGGGGTACTTTGGGGTTCATGTGGGCCCCAGGGCTGTGCTCATGGGCTCTCAGATGGCCGCCCGTGTTGAGAGTATAGGGTTTAGGGTTTAGGGTTTAGGGTTTAGGGGTTTAGGGTTTAGGGTTTAGGGTTTAGGGTTTAGGGTTTAGGGTTTAGGGTTTAGGGTTAGGCCGCAGAGGATATAGCGCGACGTTGCGGTGCTATGAGTTTCACATGGATGCCCTGGAAGCTGACACAGGCACATTGACTAGTCAAGCTAACCCTAAACCCCAAACCCCAAACCCTAAACCCCGAACCCTAAACCCTAAACCATCAAGCAACACATCTCGGAGCCGGTCTGGCGCCCAACGCCACCGATGGCATTGAAGGCCTTCAGCTTGCGCAAGTACCTCGACGTTGGGGTTTGGGGCTTGGGGTTTAGGGTTTAGGGTTTCGGGCTTGGGGTTTAGGTTGGGATGTTCCCCCTTATACTGACAGTTCTTAACAGGATTGCAATAGGGGTACTACATCCAAAGGGTACTACATCCAAAGGTTTAGGGTTAGCTCAGGGTTTGGGGTTTGGGGTCGAAGACAAACGGCCCAGGCTCACGTTTGCAAAAATGGTTGATTCCTCCCTTCCAACTACATGAACTGCCCCCCCCCCCCCCCCCCCCCCCCCCCCCCCCCCAAAAAAAAAGCTCCACACATATATGGTTCCGTGTCCCGTGTCGGGTCCGTAAGCGGACGGTTCGCCAGGACCAGAGCCAGTTGAAGCCCCTCCCCCCTGCCCACCCGCCCCCCCCCCCCACACCCCCCCTTGCCCCCCACACCCCCCCCCTGCCCCCCCACCCCACCCACCCCCCCCCCCTACCCCCCCAAAGCCAGTGCAGAATATTGCTGAGCGGGTTCAACTGGTGTGAGCACGGCCGGGGATGAGCCGAAGAGTCTAAACTTGAACCTCAACCCTAAACCTTAAACCTTAAACCTGAAACCTGAAGCACTCCCCCCTCCCCCTTCCCCCCTTCAATCCAAGCCCCGTCTCTTGAACCCTAAACCCAAAAAAGCCCTAAACCCGAAAGCGTGAACCTTGAGCCCGAAGCCCTCAATCCTAAACTAACCCTCAACCCTAAACCCCAAACCATAAACCATAAACCCGGAACCCTAAACCCTAAGCCCAACCCTTATTGCTGGGGGTCCATTGGGCGCTGCGGAATCACCATGCTCACACGGATGCGCTGGGCCGGGCCGAGGCGGGTCGCGTAGCGTTAAAATTAATACGTATTAATTTTTGTATTTGTATTTGCAGACAAGCATATATATATATATATATATATATATATATGTATTATTTATGTATTTATTCATTGATTGATATATTTATGTATTCTATTGTATGCGAATATTTATACCGACTTTATTTATATGTTGTCAGATAGAAGAATATAGACATACTACCGTATCTAATTAATCATACTATGTAAGATGAAGCCGAAAGTGTCCATAAACGCATCTCACATACTCCATACTCTTTATTGTGTTTTTAGATCTCAATCTCCGAGGTCGGCTCCAGTTGTAGAAGTGGTTGCCCGGAGCGGCCACGAAGTAGAGCGCGGCCTCCGCGCCAGCGATGGATTCGCGACTTCGATCAACAATTGTACAATAAAGAGGCTTAACCCTAAATCCTAGAACCTAAACTCTGAGCCCGAACCCTAAACCCTGACCCTCAAGCCCAAAGCCCAAACCCTGAACCCCCCCCAAAACCCCGAACCTCCACGCGGCGGACGAAGCTCACGCAGAAGGCGCCGCCCAGCTCCGCGAACCTGAGGGGAGGTAGGGTTTGGGGTTTTGGGTTTTGGGTTTTGGGTTTGGGGTTGGGGGTTTGAGTTGGGATTCGGGATGTTCCCCCTTATACTAACAGTCCCTAATCGGAATAAGAATAGGTATGACAATCTCTAATTAGTATGGACTGTTAGTATACGGGGGAACATCCCAAGGTTTGGCGTTCACGGTGGGCTCGGATAGAAGTCTGGCCTTTGAGGATGCTCTCGGAGCGATGGAAGCATCCCTAAACCCGTAACCGGAAGTTTCTGAAGTTGGGGTCACCTTTTTTTCCCTGCACAGTGGTAGAATCCCCCTTGAAAGGCCCCTTCTTCACCCACCCACCCTTCAGGCCCCTTCTTCCCCCCCCCCCCCCCCCCCCCCCCCCCCCTCAAAAAAAAAAAAGAGGGAGGGGGGGACCCAAAGTTTTTGAAGCCCCCAGAACAGTAAGTATCCCTAAGTACCCCCCAAGCATCCCTAAGTATCCCCACGTATGCAAAAGTATCCCTAAACCCTAAACCCTAAACCCTAAACCCTAAACCCTAAACCCTAAACCCTAAACCCTAAACCCTAAACCCTAAACCCTAAACCCTAAACCCGAACCCCTAACCATTAACCCTAAACCCTCACTGGGCCAGGGCCCGGGCATCGGCAGCAGCCGCTGGCAGCACTGGCAGCGGCGCCTCACACGGCGCCTCCGAGAGGGCTCCTCCGCGCCGCCTGTATTTGTGGCTTGGGGTTTAGGGTTTAGGGTTAGGGTTTAGGGTTTAGGGCTTAGGGCTTAGGGCTTAGGGCTTAGGGCTGAGGGTCTAGGGGGCAGAGCAGGGTGTAAGGGTGAGGCTTAAAAGGGTGTATAATTAAGGCCTCTGGCACGAAGCCCAGACCTGAAACCCCGGATCTAGACTCCAAACCTAAACCCTAAACCGAGAGCCTACACTCTGAAGGCTAAACCCCGCACCCTGAACCCTCAACCAACCCTCAATCTAAGGCCCTGGCTGTCCGCAACAGTCCCCACAGTGGTCTGTGGCCTGGGCCATCTCCAAAATACGGCCCCCTCTTGGGGTGGCCTAGGGCTTGTTTGTAAGAACCGAAGGGGTCCTGATGTAGGGAATCTACAATCCATTCTCTCAAACCTTTCTACTCGATAAACCCAATAAACCCAAAACCCCAAACCCCAAACCCTAAGCCTGCTTCTGTCCGTAGTCAGCCTCAGCGAAAAGCTCCGGGGGCCCCAGCGAGAGCGGCTCGCTCTCCCCCCAGCCGCAGTCTCGGAAGGCCACTGTCAGAGCAGGACCTTAGGGACCAGACTCTTCGTTAGCTCTTACTGAGTTGTGCTTTAAAGCCTTAGAAGAGTATTTTGGAATAGGTTCCTTCATGAGGAAAGAAGAGAAATTCAACATCATCCCAAAGCACAACCCAGCTTAAGAACAAGAGGTAAGAATTTCAAGCAGAAGAAAGGTTGTGCTAGCCATGCAAGAACGAAAGAAGTATCACGGTCATCGCATCCAGCCTCCGCGTCCACAGCTGCGCTGCCTGCGTGAACGGGCAAACCACCGCCCATTGTGAGCGTTGCAGGCTTCTCTTTAGTTTGCGTTATGCTACCGGAACTTGCTCGGCCGCCGCTATTCTTTTTGGCCCACCTCAACATACTGTCAAAGTCGTGGTATGTCGAGGATGCTCGTTCCAACTCCGGCCTCGGTGGCGATCTGAGGCTAGGGTTTAGGGTTTAGGGTTTAGGGTTTAGGGTTTAGGGTTTAGGGTTTATGGTTTAGGGTTTAGGGTTTAGGGTTTAGGGTTTAGGGTTCAGGGTTTAGGGCGATGGGGCTTAGAGTTCAGAGTAGGGCACTGCAGAGAAACAAGCAAGATACAAACAGATGTCATCAGAGCCGGCTGACTCTTTCGCACAAGTTACGGCGCATGTGAGCCAGCTCTGTTGGGGCACTATTGGGCCTGCCGTGTCAGAAATCTGCAAGCAGTAGGAAAGTATCATTTAAGTAAGGGTCTGTTTTGGGACACAGGCGCTATAGGGCTTGTGCGCAAACCCCTCTCACAGCACCTCTTAAATCAGAAAATCCCAGATTCGGCTTTCTTGCATGGCCTTGTGCTATGAATAACTCACAGGATCCGGCTTTTAAGACACACAGAGTACCCTAACCCTGCAAAGGATTACCCGTGAGTTCCTGGTCTCGGCGCCCTGGCAGTTCCGGCACCTCCGGCATGGGCGACGGGCAGAAGCTCGGAGAGTTCTGAACGAAGTTCAGGCACTCGGTGGGAGAGACCTCAGCATGGTGGTCGAAGGAATTACTGATGAACCTTGAAGCAGATAAACCTGAGACGAACTGACGCGGACTTGAATACAGCGCGTGGGAACAGCAAAGACCTCTCAGCTGCAAGCCAAGCATGCCATCGGGGCTGGCATGACCTCGAAGCACGAGTCAAGCTGCGTCAAGCCGTGTCGGCCGGTTGTCTCGCGGCATCCGAGCACTCAGAGCAATGCTGCGCGGAGCTTGGTTGTGCTCGGGGGGGCGTCCAGTCCTGGCAGCTGCGAGGCACGGCGCGCGTGATGGATGGTTTAGTCACTGAGTAGCTGGCGGGACGATGCCGACGGGTGGTTGGCCCGCTGTGTGAGTACCTGAAGGCTGTGTGTGGAGTGCTCGAAGCCGCACGCCACACAGCGAAGACTATGCGGTGACACTCTAGGCGCACCAGCGCAAGCCTTCGGCGCATCGTGTGTTCCACAGACCTCACGGCTGGAAGGGGCTGCGCAGCGCTTTGGGAACTCGCGCGGGGTGCGGCTCGCATTGAGGGCTGGACTGCGGAACCGGCGTCAAGACCCCTGTAGGAGTCTTCAGCTCGGAGCTCAGGCCGTTCAAGCCCGACTTGCCAGGACCTGTACCTGCCGATGCCGCAGATGATCAACCTCTGGCTTCAGGCACCAAGCCTAAACCCTAAACCCTCCCCCCCCCCAAAAAAAAAAAAAAAACAACAAGAAATGAATTAAAATGCCCAGGGAGCGGTTTGACTCGAAGTGCATCGCGGCTTCGATGTGTATGTCCCAGGAGCTTTGTCTGCCTCGGGTGTCTGCAACCCAAAGTGTCACAAAAAAACCCTGTTCGGCTCCCCATCTGCGGCAAGCTAACTTTGCGTAAGGCCCGGGCCCACAGGCGTGACATCAGTGCTGGACCTTCCGAGCAGCTAAGGGGACTTGTAGGGTGTAAACACTGAACCCTGCGCCCCAAGATGCCCTCCAAGATACTCTAGGTCCCGCCTCCTTCTTCCAACTTTGTGGCTCGTCTTTGGAACCAAGGATTCAAAAAGGATGGCATGGCACCTCGCCCGGCCACCACCCACCAAGCTCGCGGCAAGCGGAAGGTCTAACGAGATAAAAGATCTTGGGATGTTCCCCCTTATACTAACAGTCCTGAATAGGGATTATAGTATCCCTATTAAGGACTGTGAGTATAGGGGGGAACATCCCAGTAAAAATCAGCTCAGGCAGGCGCTCGATGTCCGTCTGCAGCAGAACCCTGGAAGACACCTGGACTGAAAGAGCACTTCTCTCTGACTGAGTTACCACAAGTCTGCTTGCATCGATGAGGCAGCCCTAAACCCTGGGCCCTATGTTCTGATGGCTGTGAAGCCAAGGGCGAAGCACGCTGCATCGATCTAAACAAAGGTCGAAGGTCCTGCGCCAGGACGACAGAAAGCCCCATGCGAAACCATCAACCCCACATAGTAGGATCCATAATAAGGACCCCAATAAGGTACCCCGAATTTCAAAAACCCTGCACTGAGGGTCCATGTCCCGGCTCCTCCTCGCTGGGATTTGGCGGCAGGAGCCGCGCGAGGAGGTTAAAAGGCAAGAGCACCTGTGCAGGAAGAGGAGCCTCTTGGAGGTTCGGGGCGAAACCCTAAACCCGAAGCCCTCTGAAGAGGCGCTTCTTGGAGGTTCCGGGGGAGAAGGTTTAGGGTTTAGGGTAACCTCCCAAACTCGTCAAGCTTCGAGCTTCGGCGCAGAGACCCTAAACATCCCTAAACCCTAAAGCCTAAACCCAAAGCAAAACATGAAGTAGCCAGCTCCTTTTGGGACAAAGCTCCTGTGGGGGCGACAAATAGCCAGCTGGCTGGTCACAGGCCTCTTGCCCGGGGCCCCTCTTCATGAAGTCGCGTTTCCGGGCTCAAATTGGGTTTAGCGTCTATATTGGGGGGTTAGGATCTGAGCAAGTAGGTTTAGGGTTTTGGGTTTACAGTTTATAGGGTTTAGGGTTTTGAGTTTATAGGGTTTAGGGTTTAGGGTTTGAGGTTTGGGGTTTAGGGTTTACAGCACCTGGCCTGGTGCCAAATCCGGCGACCCAAGTACTGGCCCACAGACTGCACGAAAGGATCCGCGTAGTCCAGGTGATACCTCGTCAGACCCCCGACTCGAAAGCACCCCCTTAATCAAAGGAGCCCTTCAATTGAACGAGTTCGGGATTAGGGTTCAGGGTTTCCGGGTTTTCAGGGTTTGGGGTTTAGGGTTTAGGGTTTAGGCTTTGTTGTTCTCAAGCCATGCTTGAGAACCCCTATCACAACCAAAGGAACCCGTTTAACCAAAGGAGTTCTTCTCTGAAGTCATCTTTTAGAGCCCCTACTACCACCTGCGGAACTTTTCTGCAGTCGACTTTAGAACCACGGTTTTACACTTAAGGAGTATGTTCCCCAACCACGTGATATGTTGGAGTCACCCTCTTCTCTCTGCAAAGAAATGTGCCAGAGCAGAAGACGCGTAGTCCTTTGAGAGTTTGCTAAATCGGTCCGAAAAGCCTGAAGCCTAAAGGAATCCCTGCCACTCATGGTTCACCTGAAACCCAAAGGCAAGATATCAAATACCCCAAGAGCATCGTCTTTACTGTTCGTCAACCCTGCACTTGCCAGCGAACACAAACCACTCAGGCCACAAAATCCCAGAACCTCAAAATTTAGGGCTTAGGGCTTATGTTGTTTGGGTTTAGGGTTTAGGGTTTTCACAGCAAACCACATCCCCCCCCCCCCCCGCCCCGCCAACCCCGCACTGACTCCCGGGCGGGGCTGTGTACTCCCCGTCCCCCGCCGCTGTGATGACCATGGGCAGGGCTGGCTTGATCGCCCAGTCCTCCCGGTCAAGTGTGAAATTTTCTCGGTGTGGAGCTTGCGCCTATAGGGCTTCCACGTTCCAACCTGCCACTCGAATGCAAGAGATTTCTGTCGACCTCGGCTGGTGTCCTCGAGCGTCTTGGAGTAGTCTAGCACATCCACGTATGCCAGCGTCATCTCACGATCGGTACCTCAGCTTGAACGACTCGGCTGGCCGAAGCAACCCGGGTGTTTGTTCTGGACATCGCCGGACGGAACCCCAGCTTAGGAGGGCCTGTGGGATGTTCCTGCACGCAATTGCGGATTTGCGATTTGGGGGGGGGGGGGGGGTACCTTATTGGGGTCCTGATTCTGAGGGGATCCTACTAGTTTAGGGTCCCCTATTTTCGTAAACCCCCAAGTCGTCCCGTCGTTTTAGCGACCTGTAGAGGCGGCTTGATGCGAGGGGTCTAAACAAGCAAAGACATGAGGCCATCGCAGCAGCACTGCAACCTGATCGACAGAGACCTCAGAAAGAACCCCGATATGAAGCCCTTCAAAATCCCAAGCCATCCCAAGCCCGGAACCCGAAAAAAACCTCTCAACGCCCCTCAACGCCTCTCAACACCTCGCAACACCTCGCAACCCCCCCTACAACCTCCCCAACAACCTCCCCAACAACCTCCCCAACAACCTCCCCAACAACCTCCCCCAGAGTTCCCTTAAACACACCCCGGGTCGGCCGGCCGAACTTCAGGCCAAACCGGCTGGGGTTCGGGATGCCTCGGAGGACTCTCAGTAATCGTGGTGTTTAGGCTTCAGGGTTTGGGGTTTAGGGTTGAGGGTTGAGGGTTAAGGGCTGTTAGGGTTCAGGCTTTGGGTTCTTTTTGTTAGGGTTTAGGGTGTTCAATGTCGTTCTTCAATTATTGCAGTTGTTGCAGAGTTGTCAGGTCTTCAGGGTTTTCGGGGCTCAGAGTTTTCAGGCTCCAGAGAGATCTTCGGTCTCTTCAAAACTCGGGAAGCGTTTAGAAGGCCGCAAGGGCGCGTACAAGCGCTTTGCGAAACCCCCCCTAAACCCCAAACCTTACGACATCGCACACGCTTGATAGGTAACGCATATTCCGAACCCCAACCCGGCCGAGACCAGGGCTCAGGGACCAGAGCGTCTCGTTTGCACCGGACGCCTCGCCTCAGTCGAAGCAAAAGGCTTTAGGGTTTAGGGCGTTTTCGGGATTAAGGGATAGTGCTTCGTGCTTCAGGGGACAACTGGCAGTTTGCTAGGCCTCCTCAGAATTTGAGCAGCCCAAAACTCTCGGCCAAAGTTTCATGAAGTGTGAGACGAGGCACTCAACGACCATACGTATGCCGCAACATCTGCGGCTCTGGAAAATCGAAGGTGCCACCGGAAGTACCTGCCAGCACTGCCCTGCGTATGAACGCCGAAAAAGGCATCTCAAGCTCCCAAAATTCTAGACCTTTCGAGTTCCTAATGGGGACCATATACGGGGTACCAAATTCCCTCTATCCCTACTGACTCCACGAAAGAAACCCAAAAAGCTGCCCCGCAGTAATCTCTGAAACCTTCCAGCTCTACCAAACATCCAGAACTTAAGACCTCCAATCATCCACATCACAAGTATCATGCACTCCAAAATCCTAAGAATAATCCAACATACATACCCCTTAACCTGTAAAGGGAGAATATAAGGAAGGATGTTACCATACCCCTTAAGCTCTTTTAAGGGGGAAAGATGGGAACCAAGAGCAATGGCAACACTAACCATGGGAAGCATATTCTTCCGACTGCAAATATGGAGAGAAAAAAAAAACCTAAACCCCATTGGGCACTCGGCGACCGGGAGGTACAGCCAACGGAGGACGCCCTCCGCCATTAGCTGGGATCGCATCCTTCCACTGATACGAGGGAGTGCTCTTGCAGCAGCTTTCAATTACATAATACGGAGTCTTACATGGGCTCTACACCTTCCCAAACCTCCAGCCCCAACCCTAAACCCTAAACCCTACACCCTACACCCTAAACCCTAACCCCCAAACCCTGGACCCTGAACCCCCTAAACCCTTTTTGCCTAAACCCTGAACACTAAACCCGAAACCCCAAACCCTAAACCCTAAGCCCTAACCCTAAACCCTAAACCCTAAACCCTAAACCCTAAACCCTAAACCCTAAACCCTAAACCCTAAACCCTAAACCCTAAACCCTAAACCCTAAACCCTAAACCCTAAACCCTAAACCCCAACTCAACCGTAAACCCTATACCCTTTGGGGGCGCAGCGCGGGCCTCTCGCAGCATCGGGTGTTGATCTGGTGGGCGAAGTCAGCCCATCCTCAGGCGCTTAGGGCGTGTAGGGGTGGTTTAGGGTTTAGGGCTCAGGTTTTAGGGTGTAGGGTTTAGGGTTTAGGGCTTAGGGTGTAGGGGTTAGGGTTTAGGGTTTAGGGCTCAGGGTTGAGGCAGCTTGGGTAAGATTGAAAATTGTCGTATGCCCTCATGTTCAGATCTACGCGCTTAGACCCTGAGCCCTGAACCCAAAACCACCGAACCCCCAACCTTGAACCCCAAGCCCTCCAAACAACTGTTAACCCTCAATCGGCGAGTCCGATCAATCGAGGGACAAAGCCCTAGACCACATTGGCCCTCCGACCCCAACCAGTGAATCCAAGCGGGTTCGGGATGAGCATGTAGAGTGCTTAAGGTTTAGGGCTTCGAGTTTCCAAGGTTTTGTGGGTTTTTTCCTAGGGTTTTCCAGTGTTTTGGTTACGGTTGCTTGGAGGTCTTTAGGGTTTAGGGTTTCGCTACCGAGCACCCGGCTGTTCTCGTCGACCAACAATCGGAGCTCCTCTTTGAGAACTTTAGGTAGCGTTTCGGGCATCAGGATCCTGTTGCAGGGTTTGGGGTTTTCTAGGATCCGGGTGCTAGGGCATGTGGGGGAGCTCTAGGGTCTTATTGGGGGCTTGGGGTTTCGCGTTTTGGGATCCTAGCATCGCAGGGTTCGAGGGCTTGAGGGTACTCGAAACCCTAAACCCTACGAAGCCCTGAACCCTAATCCCTAAACCCGAAACCGTTGAGGGTTTTAAGGTTTAGGGCTTGTAGGGTAAGCAAAGTACATAGGTCCTGAGCACAGAGCACTCGGCCTTAAAGGCTCAGGGTTTGCGGTTTAGGGTTTGCGGTTTAGGGTTTAGGGTTTAGGGTTTAGGGTTTAGGGTTTAGGGTTTAGGGTTTAGGGTTTAGGGTTTAGGGTTTAGGGCTTAGGGTTTGCTGTGATAGGGCGTAGATGCTGTGAAGGTTAGGTTTCGGAACAAGCTCGAAAGCTTCGTGAGGTGCTGAAGAGCAGCTTTGGCCCGATTGTGGAGGGCCATCTAACCACTTTTCTCCCACCCCACGCCGTCCAAGGCGGCAAAGCCACCCAAACCTATTCCTTTTAGGGTTTAGGCCTAAACTCAGACGACAGTCCACTCTTCAAAACTTTCATGTTGGTTGAATCCGAGAGTCAAGGGTGCCAGCAAGGTCTCGAAGGTAAGATAGAGGCCCCGAAGCGGTCAGGGGGTGGGGCGGGGCACAAAGAGAGAGGAGGACGGAACAGGCCGCCCAGGGGGGCGAGGGGGGGCCA
The DNA here is from genome assembly GCA_905221605.1 of Symbiodinium natans. Lineage (NCBI taxonomy): Eukaryota > Dinophyceae > Suessiales > Symbiodiniaceae > Symbiodinium > Symbiodinium natans. Next base: position 279,582 of record CAJNDS010002255.1, read on the forward strand.
GGGCCAGGGGGGCCAACCCCCCCAAAAAAGGCCAGCGACCCCCAAATTCAGGGGGGGGGGGGGGGGGGGGGGGGGGGGGAGGGTAATTACTTTATTATAAGGGACCAGTACTGGTCCCGAGGAGAACGTGTTCCTGTACCGGGCCCATCATGGGCGCTACCGACCCCCATGCTTGTGGGAGGCGGGCGAGCGACCTGGGTCGGCTTGTGCCATCGAGGTCAAAGGGCTTAAGCGCCGCCCCCCAACGTAGGGGGGCGGCCTAGGCCCCTGAGTTTAGGGTTTAAGGCATAGGGTTTAGGGTTTGGGGTTTAGGGCTACAGCTTGTTTGGATTTCTGGCTCCGGCCCTTCCGCCCAAGACCCCCAGCGAGTCCTCGGGAGGCTGCGGCGCGAGCCGCCACGGATCCCGGGGAGTGTTCTCGCCCTGGAGGTAGATGCGCTGAGTGTGATGTGGCCTCAGCAAACCGGGGCACTACTCTCCTTTAAAATTCTTGCTTTTTGTTTTAGGGTTTAGGATTTAGGGTTTAGGGTTACTCTCTTCAAACCCCCCAACTGCCCGTGAAGAAAGGGGGCTTAGATACCCTGCGATTTATGGTTAAAGGGTAGTTGGGGGGTGCTGGCTCTCTTCGAGCCTTTGGGGCTTTGCTTCTTTGTCTTGGACTGTGATGACCGTCTCAGCAGCGCACAGATCCCCGACATTCAGCAAGTGCGCCTTGAGCGGCGGGCGAGTCACCCTGTGCCCCTACCCCTAAACCCTAAACCCTAAAGCCGAAGCCCCAAAACCTAAACCCTAAACCCTAAACTCTAAACCCTAAAGCCTAAACCCTAAACCCTAAACCCTTAACCCTTAACCCTTAACCCTAAACCCAGCCCCTCGGAAGGAAACCCGCGCCTCGCCTCCTTCAGGTCTGAGCCTCGACGGTGGCGAACCTTTCGCCACATGCTCGCGACCTCGGACACTCTCTTTGATAGGGGGAAGGGGGGGAGAAGAATAATGATCACAATAATAATAATTATTATCATAATCATAATAATAATCATCATCATAATAACAATAATAATGACAATAATAATGATGCTAAGAATAAGAATCATCATAATAGCAACAATAATCATGCTGATAAGAATAAGAAGAAGAAGAAGAAGACGAAGAATAAGAATAAGAATAGCAATAACAACAATAATAATAGTCTGTTTCGTGTACCGCATGACCTGAGCCATAAACCCGCTCTGGGATGTCTGGGGGCCGCGCGTAGCCCAGGAACCATCTCCTGGGGCTCCGCTACTCGGCTCAAGAGGAACTGGAGCTTGGGCACACTATGTTGTTTTGGAATTTTTTCGTACTTACACACTACAAAGTGTTTCAACATGTTGCGACATGTACGTGATTAAAGTTTTCTGTGACTCAACCATTGTTTTGCACTCTAGTCAAAAGTTGAGGCTCACACGGACGTGATTCGCCCACAGTGCGGCTGCGCAGACTGTTCACAGCGTCGATGTTCTGCAGCAAGATGAGTAGTCTAGGGGCTTTAATAATTACAATAGGGTTTGGGGGGGGTGTTCTAGTCCAATAATAAAGGACCATAAGGTTCCAGGGTACTGACGATGCACTTGGATCGATTGAGGTGTCGGCCGTGTGGACAGCGCCACCGGTACCATGTCCAATGTCAAGATCTGCGAGGGGGTGCCTCCACAAGGTTGACATAGGCGTGCCGCCTGCACCATGGGCCGTCAGCAACCTGCTCGCGGGCCTTCCCCGCAAGGACTCGAAGAGCAGCATGGCTTCGTCGTTCATTCCTCACCGAAAAAGGCCGATATTTTTCAATTAGACAAAAGAAAGCACAAAGGGCTCAGCTTCGGACCTACGAATTGCCGGCCGGTGTGGCGCTGCTTCTGCAGCCACTGCAAGCGCCGGCGTGTCTGGACCCGCTTTGCGGAGACCAGGAGGCCGAAGCTCACCGCCATCACCAGGATCAGCATCACGACGCCCCAAACCTCGGCAGTCAACCGCCCAATCAGGGTTTATTTAGGGTTTAGGGTTTCGGGTTTAGGGTTCCCAAACATCCAACGCAAGAGCCCCGGTGAGGAGATGTAAGGCACCAGCGCCTCCAAAGAAGGCGAAGTAGTAGCTCCAGGGATCATCACCTCTCGGCATGTCTCAGCGGTCCCCGTGCCCGCGCGGATCGCGCGGACGGCGCGTGCCCCCCGGTTCTCTGAGCCACCAGCAGTCTGGGTTCACCTCCACTGGCGGGAAGCCCGATGGGCAGGCGTAGGGACACGACTCCTGAGCTCTCAGGGGCTTCCGCAAGCAGGGAAGCTCGCAGGCCAACCCAGGCAAGGTTCGTTGAGCCAGCCCGTGGCCGTGTAGTAGCCCCCGGTGGGCTTGTTCTTGCATGGCAGGCATATGCGATACCTGAGCGCTCATCCAACCAGGAGAACGTGAGGGGAGAAGGGTGCCTCTAAGTGCCGAGCTTGGACGTGAGGTTCTCTGGCGACTGCGGCCTCAGAAGCGTCCCTAGCTTCTCAGGGTCCCAAGGCGTTGACGAAAATCGTCGTGAAAGAGAAGTGCCCTAACCCCTAAATCCTAAACCCTAAACCTTAAACCCTAAACTCCTTAACCCTAAAACCCGAAACTCCTTAACCCTTAAAATCCTAAGGCCTGGGTGCCCTGCGGGTTGTATGTGCCTGCCGCACACTCCGCGCAGTAGATGCCAGCGTGACCGGGTCGACAAACCTGCTTCCGACCCACTAAATTAGCTAACTTTACACCGCCCCACGTCATCATCTTACACATATATATATATATATATATGTATGTACGTATACTATACGTACACTCAAGAATACGATCATCCGAGACAACCCCCCAATAGAAGGGTACCCATGTTCGGAAACGTTTGAAAAGCACCTGGATATGAAGTAGGGTATATATTTCCTGTACCCCCAAAAGGACACCAACCTTATATACACTCACCAATAACAGAAATATAAACCCTGTGTCATATGGAGTCTACCTGAAGGCCGTCTGGGAGGCCGACCCCCAGCTGAAGGAGCTCCTCGGCCGGATGCAGATCGCTGAACTCAAACCGCGACATCGCGTGCATCCCCTGTACCCTACCGTATCTCAGCTTAGAGTCATTCCTGGAACCCCGACATATGGGAAATTCTCAAAATCACAATCCCTTTTTGGGGAGTCCTTTGTAAAAAACACATAAGGGCCCCCCCAAAAAGGGATCCGAACCCCAAAGAAGGATCGGAAATCAGAGGAACGACCCGCGTATCCCCATTCAAAACCTCTCGCCGAGGCTCGCCGACGCAACCTCTCTGGCCCATCTGGCGCCCGCAGTACGGGGAGGGATCGCCCATGCCTCCCTGGACATCCAGGCTCCCCGTGAAGGCGGCCCAGGCCTCTCCCAAGCTTTGGGGAGGGGAGGGACGTTTAGGGTTTAAGGTTTAGGGTTTAGGGCTAGGGTTTAGGGTGGGATCAAAATATATCAACATACTTTAGGGGCCCCCTTTTAAGGGGTCTCAGACTCTAGTGAGGTCCCCCGAATCGGCCTCGGATGCATTTGGGCCTGCGCTGCCGATGCCTCCCCCACCACCGCCGCCTCCTTGGCCAAGGCAATTATTCATCTAGGGGTTAGGGTTTCGGGTTCAGGGTTCAGGGTTCAGGGTTTAGGATTCAGGGTTTAGGGTTTAGGGTTTAGGGTTTAGGATTCAGGGTTTAGGGTTTAGGAAATGGGTTTAGGGCAGTTTAGGGTTAGAGCACGTTCAGCACGATTTCGAGGTCTGGGCCCACGCAGCCACCTCCCCTGCCACCAGCCGCCTGAAGCTTAGGGTTTAGGGTTTAGGGTTTAGGGTTTAGGGTTTAGGGTTTAGGGTTTAGGGTTTAGGGTTTAGGGTTTAGGGTTTAGGGTTTAGGGTTTAGGGTGCATCAGGTGCGCAACACTCGCAGCTCCGCCTTGATCATGCCGCTGCCATTGATGATGGTGGCATTGATGATCACCTCATATGAGCATACCCGAACCCTAAACCCTAAACCCTAAAACCTACACCCTAAACCCACTCTGAACAGCCGTGCTGAGTACAACTCGAGGACCCAGCAGGCTAATCCGGCCAAGGCCGAAGACCCAGCATGACCTCCTGATGTCTCTGAATCGTCGTCCTACCTTGTCCTGAAATATTGATTGCAACCAAAGAAACACGACATATAACAAAAAGCCTATAAATCAATAAGTAACGATGCTGACAGATCCTTCATCCCTAAACCCTAAACCCTAAACCCTAAACCCTAAACCCTAAACCCTAAACCCTAAAGCCCAAGTACCCGGCCTCGACCCTCCGAGGTCCCCACAGTGCCGCCGGCGCCGCCGCCGGAGCCCTCGCGGCTTCCGTCCGCCCATGAGGAAGCATCCTGCAAGAAGGATATCAGGGTTTCGGGTTCAGGGTTTAGGGTTTGGGGTTTGGGGTTTAGGGTTTAGGGTTTAGGGTTTGGGGTTTAGGGTTTGGGGTTTAGGATTAGGGTTCAGGTTTAGGCTTCTTCGGGCTTCCGGGTTTAGTACGTTTAGGGGTGGAGGGTGCCAGGGTGCCTCCCCGCTGGCAGAGACGCTGGTGCTGTTGGATGGCATCTCCAGGACCTTAGGGGGTTTAGGGTTTAGGGTTTAGGGTGTAGGGTTTCGGGTTTAGGGTTTCGGGTTTAGGGTTTAGGGTTTAGGGTTTAGTGTTTAGGGTTTAGTGTTTAGGGTTTAGGCACAACACACAACCTATTGCCAGAATTCTCAGTATGATCGTTACCATGGTTGCGTTTCACAAGATCATGACCATGAGCTTTCTCATAGCCATGGTCAGTAACATGACAGTTGACATCCTTGTTATTGCCATACTATCTGTGTTTCACAGCACGAGACACAAAATTGCATGAACAGCAAGCAAGGGCGTATGATCGATGCAGGCAGGTTTGCTTACTGCGGCCGAGAGCGACTTTTGCTATGAAGAGCGCTATCATCGCTAGGGGTATGTAATCCGGAATGGGGGGTGCTGTCAGCTAGCATTCCGACGCAGCAGGCAGCAGCAGCAGCAGCAGCAGCAGCAGCAGTAGCAGCGGCAGGGATTATGGACAGCGCTCGAATGTGGCCCATTCGCTCAGACTCAACCCGTGTCGCATGCTCATGACGCCAACCATAAACCCTAAAGCCCTTGAGCCCTGAACCCGAAACCCAAAACCCTGAAGCCCTTGAACCTGAACCCCCGCAAACCCGAACCCCAAACCCGAAACCGCGCCGTGATGAAGCCGAGGCGCAGAAGCCCGGATCCAGACAAGGCCGCCCCCGGCCCCTGCCGTGTCCCCGCCGCCACCTCGGAACAGGTGTCTAGACGAGTCTTTTCGCGGTTTAGGGTTTAGGGTTTAGGGTTTAGGGTTTAGGGTTTAGGGTTTAGGGTTTAGGGTTTAGGGTTTAGGGTTTAGGGTTTAGGGTTTAGGGTTTAGGGTTTAGGGTTTAGGGTTTAGGGTTTAGGGTTACTGTTATGATGGATATGACGCGACAATGGAGGCAGGGCAACTTCCGAGTCTGGTCTTCCACATGGGAGGTGGAACTTTTGCTTTTTCTTGGGGGTGGGGTGTGGGGGGCCTTGTAAATGGGGACTCGAATATGAAAGCTGCGAGAATAAGGGGCTCAAGTATAGACAACCCCTCCCCCCTCCTGCATGAACTTTCCAGGTTCGCCCGGGGACCTGCCAGCCCGTTCAGGAATGCCCTTCACGCTGCTCAGATGGTCTGATAGCACCGGCTGCTGTTGATCGGTTCGTCGATTCAAAATGATTTTAACATTACGCCCCATACTTGGAACCCTATGAAGACGCCAATCGCGGCTCCCAAAGAATGCTAGACCCGAATGAACCTACTTGACTTAGGACAGACGAACCCTAAACCCTAAGCCCTAAGCCCTAAGACCTAAACTCTAAACCCCAAGCAAGGCGGAGCCCTTTTGGAGACCCCACCGCTGGCCGACCAGGTAGGCAGTCGCGACGGCGTCGCGCTGCGGGCCTTGTTTCGGGGCTGAGGGTTTAGGGTTTAGGGTTTAAGGTTTAGGGTGTGTATCCGTGCACGCGTGTGGGGAGTGCGCCTTTCCTTTCGATTAAGGGGCACTCCCTATCGCGTGCTTTGCACAGCATAGTAGCCCCACCCCCCACCCGATCTATTCTGTTTATGGGGGCTTAATTCGCAAGGCGGCTTTCTTGACTTGTTTGGGAGGTGTCCAAAATCTCCGAAGCCAGCAGAGGCCGCTGCTTGAGAAAGAGCAGAGCTAGGGGCCCCTTATGGGGAAAATCTTCGGCTCTCTGTTGAAGACTCATTATGGAAGGCAAGTTGCAAGCAGTTGTCAGGCCCTGGGATCCCAAAAGTTCCTACGTCCCCAGAACCAGGGAGATCCCAGAATTAGTAGGAGCTTGCAGCTGCAATGAGACACTCGGGTCTCATCACAAGCACGTCCAAAGCATCAAGAACCAGTACAGACAACATGAGCCAAAGGAGGCAGTTCAAAAGGCATCGATACCCGCGGCGACGGCCAACTTCCACTTCAACGTCGGGTTGAAAACACTTAGCAGACATGCCTTCTGCGTCGTGCCTTCCGGGGCGAGCTTGCAACGCGCAAGGATTTCCGATCAAGTTCGGGAGACGCCCTTGTCAGCACGAGGCAAAGGCCGGCAACACTCCATGGACAAGGTCAGATCCGATCGATAAGCCCTGTAAGTGGGATCCACAGGTGTCACATGTACAATGAATGGCCGAATGGAGAAGACAAGCCAAGAATGATTCAAGAAATCAAAGGCGGCAAAAGCATCGTGGAAGAACAGGGAACTGTAAAAAAGTCCCCACGAAGCAGCGCTCTTCGAGCGAAAGAGGAAATCGACACGAGGTCAACAACTCAAAAAGGTGTCAAGGAAGTTCCGGAGGAATCCGGTCACCAGCGCGCCCTTAGGCAGGTCAGGCAACGAACAATCATTCCAGTGGGGACGGGGGGGGTCTGGATTTATGATTAAAAATTAAAGGAGCCCTGTCCGCACCTATGTATCGGTCAGAGCTGCTCTCGCCAGTTTAGGGTTTTGGGGCTTAGGGTTTAGGATTTATTTAGGGTTATAGGGTGTTGAGGTTGGGGGATGGCAGGCTTTCAAAAGTTGAAAAATCATGGCATTTCCGGAATTCGGCCATAGGGAGGCTGGAGAAGCAATGCCAGCGTAAACTTAATAATAGCAAATTTAAACATGCCTGCAAGCCGTGGCCACCACAGTACAGCGAGAATTCTGGGAAAAATGCTGAGACACCTGCCACTTCGGATGTCCACCAACCATCATACTTCAGGCCTATAACAGCCGTTTGAGAACATGCAGGAGATTGAACATACAGTGTAATGTCGGCATCATATCAAGGCACCCATCCTCAAATTCCTCTGCAGCGTCGAAAAGCCTGTGAAGTGTGAGCTCAGCGCCCGCGCGCCTCCGGTCCCAGCACAGCGCGTCCCCGTTCGGTTTCGCACGCTGTCACCGCCATTGCCACAGTGACCACCGCCGCCACCTCCGCAGCGATCTTCCTGGCCTTGACTTCGAAGTCTTGATGCGCTAACACATACCTTATTCGCAAGGGAAGCCTACTATTTGGGGTCTCGGAAAGCCCCCCCCCCCCATGCATCGAGCTTCGCGCCCATGCGCTTCGGGCGGGGCACGCTCTCCTTCGGCAGGCAGGAAGGAAGCGTCACCAGCTTTTGGGGGATGAGCTTCTGGTTTTGGCCTTGCATAGCTAAACTTTAAACCCTAAACCCTAAACTCTAAACCCCAAGACAATAAACTTCCCTGGTCCCTGGAGCCCCCCGACACCTGCGGCGCAGCGCCAGGTCCCTCGCCACGGTTGGGGGCACAGCCCAGGCCGTTGGCGCTCACCAGACCCCGCACCTTACTGGGGTTTCGGGTTTAGGGTTCAGGGGAGGGGGGGTGGTGGAGGTTAGGGCTCCTGGGCTTCTGGGCTTCGGAGGTTTGGGGTTGGGGTTTGTCTGACGTTTTGGCATCAGGAGGCCTATAGATCATGGGAGCACTTGGGGCTCTGATCGGGGCCTTCGAGGTCAAGGCTCTGTCTGCCGGCGAGGCTCTGCAAGCAGGGAGAATGGTAACTCCAAAGAACTACAAAGGACATGAGTAAGACAAGAGCGTAGGATGGCACCAGCAAACCCTAAACCGTAAACCCTAAACCCTAAAGAGTATGTTACAAGCACTGTGGTGTCGCGTACTACATCTGCTGCAACATGCCCTGAACCCTGCGCCTGTAACCCTGGAGGGCAAGCTTCAGAATCCCAAGAGACTGAGCATCGGTGTATTTAGGGTTTAGGGTTTAGGGTTTAGGGTTTAGGGTTTAGGGTTTAGGGTTTAGGGTTTAGGGTTTAGGGTTTAGGTTCTTTTCTATCCAGGGTTTTGGATTTGGGGCCGAAGTGCCACGCTGCGACAGTGCTGAGGTTCAGTGTCTCGGGCTTTGGGGCTTGTATTCTGTGATTACAATCAGTAGAGACTTGCACCTGCGGGAATTGCAGTGATTACATGTTGCTAGACACACGCCAGCTTTCGTGCAAGGCCCCCGCCACTGCTACTGCGTGCCATATGACGGCGCGCACTTGCCGTATGCTGCTGTGACCTACGAATGCTGTATTATCCCGAAAACACAGTATCCATCAATTGAAATATTATGTCCTAAACTGCACAGATTTAAACTCATGGATTCGAGAGAGATTCTTGGTCGCCAGGACGCTGTCAGCCGGGCTCGGCGTTTCTTAGAAAACCAGCATCCAGCTGAGACCTCCTCATGCACGCTACAGGAATGAGCTGCAAAGATCTAGTCTAGGTCGCACTTCGGCGGTTTACAAAGAGCTGTCAAGATATAGTCAGCACCTTGTCGCACTTCGGCGAAATTGGTGCTGGACCAAGCTTGAAGCAAATCTACGGGAAGCGCACCTCGAGAGCATCCTCAGGTGCTGCGGCGCAGCAAGCAAACAAGCTGGAGCCTGACTCCCTGGGACCATCAAAGTCTCCCCCGGACAACATCTGCCGGAACTCTTCGATGTCGATCTCCTTGTAGGGGATCCCTTCTTTCTGGAGCCAAGCCACCTCGCCCATCTGGGACCAGCCGAGGCCAGGGCCAGGCGTCTTTCCCTTCTCCTCCTTGCTTAACTCGATGTACTCCTTGTACTCTGGGAGAAGATGGACTGTTGGAGGCCATGGCTTCTTGCCCCGGCCTTTCTGGCCCTCTTTGAAGACAACGTAGATCTCGTGCTCACGGGCCCTCGCCGTTCGGACTTGCTCCTTCCACTTGCGGAACCACCGGCAGCCGAAGAAGGCTCGCTGCCCGTAGAGGTCATGGCAAGAGCACCGGGTGCAGTCAGCAGGCACCTCGTGCCTGCCAAAATTCTGGGCTCCCGGCTGGCATGAAAACGCATGCATACGCATGCTGTGCTGGCCCGCCTCGTGAGGCTTTCCCAGTCGTCGACATATGCACTGGGGCAACTTGCCACGGTCCGCGCTGACTTTCTTGTGGAAAGGCTGCCGCAGAACTTGGACGAAAGGATCGCTGAGCGAGCGAACCCCTTGAAGTCATCCACGGACCAGACCTCAAAGTCCCAGCCCTTTTTTTCGAGCCATCTGACCTCCCCTTCTTGGTGGCGCTTCAAGCGGACTTTCTGCACATCGAGGGGCCCCTCGTCCTTCGTGATCTCCGCAGGTTTCAACGAGAACTTGGAGTACATGTTGTTTTCTTTTTGCATCGCGGACATTCTCCTTCCATAAAGAGAACCATTTGCATCCACAATCGTCACGTTCGCCGTACAACCACTCGCATGAACATGGCTCTGAATGATGTCCCCAAAAATCCTCGACGGGGATAGAGAACAGCAACGCGCTGCTGAAAGCGCTACGCTCCTCGCTATAAGCATCGTCCTTCACCGTAGCATAAGTACCTTCAAAAAGTCTGTCGAACTCTTCTTGCAGATCCTCCCCTCCGGGAAACTGACAATTGTGTCCACGTGTGGCCCTTCTTGTTCACTGACATAACCCGTCCACCAGCGCTCCACATCTGTTTCAACGGCTGTTTTAAAATCATGCGTCCCCCAGCGTTTCATGGCTGTCCAGAGCTTTTGCAAGCCACGTAAAGGACACTGGCCAGCCGAAATTTGCCCAGGCAAAGCTGAACTTCGTAGATTGAGGTACCGTTATCCGTTCATGATGCAATAGACATGCAGCACCATACGTACTATACACAAGGTGTACTGGCCATGCAGTTTACTTCACGAAACCCGAAACCCTAAACCCGAAGAGCCGCAAGCGCAAAAAGCAGCGCCGAGCTGCGGTTGCCCTCGCCGAGGGCCACACACTGACGTTCGCTGTGCTGCAAAGCAGGAAGGCTCCAGCCTGGGGGAGGTTTTGGGTTTAGGGTTGAGTGTTTGGGGTTTAGGGTTTAGGGTTTAGGGTTTAGGGTTTAGGGTTAGGGGTTAGGGCTTTAGGGTTTAGGGTTTTGGGTTTTGTGTTGAGGATAGTTTTGGGACCTGACCATGCGGAGGCGCATTGGTAACTCTATGCACGACGGTTGAAAGGCCACAAAAGCAAAGCTCGCCGCATACATCTCAGCATCCTCCTCCACCACGATGCTGCCCTGCCTTGCACCGTCAAGAAGGGCATGCAAGACCATACGAGCGCGCCTTTGCCCAAACTGGGGGCGCGCCTGCTTGCAAGAACGATGTCGAAGCTGACGTTGTCCGCGGTCTGGTTCTGGAAGTGCATCGCCAAGAGCGTGTCGCAGGGGTCTGTCCTGGGAGCCGACGCAGCGAAGCTTCGGAGACCTAGTCCAGACCCGATATTTCTGGATTTACAACGAACTTGACCCGACATTTTGGGTTTACTTTGAAGAGGTCGCACAATCAACTGCCAACGTCTGGCCACAGGCCCGGCGGCTTGCACTCACCCCTCAAATCTGACTTCAGCGGACTTCGAGCCGGGTGCCGCGCAGCGAGGTGGGCAGCTGGTCGCACCGCCGCAAGCTGGACTGCCAAGAACGGAAAGATGTGCAGCACTTCACCACCCCTGCTTATGGGATCCCGGACTGAAAAACGCATGCTGCCAATGGCCTGAAGCCGGCTTCCCTGCTTGACCACAAGGTCCTTGCGAAGACTCTCGACATGGGAGAATGGGGTGCCCACGGCGGAGACAGCATGGACCGCGCAGCTCTCGGATTCCAGCGGATCCCCCCCCAACAACCTGGGAACCCAAGCAGCCCCCAAACTATTTCTTGTTCCTGAGCCAACCCCCGTTTCCTTGGGTAAGGATCCTGAGCTATGAGAAACGGCTGCTTTGGAAACAACGACTAGATTACGGATGGTTTGGCTTCCCGCGTTGACCAGGCCATCAGCCACTCCCCCCATATGGAGGGGGTTCTCGGAGCCGCACCACTCGCGCCCTGGCCTATGAAGCCCTGAAAACCCTCAAAGCCGCCCTAAACCCGCCTGAACCCTCTACGCTCCCCAAAAGCCCAACTCCCAAACTCCCGAAAACAAACCCAACCCCTACACCCCGAAACCACCAAAACCCCCTAAAACCCCCTAAACCCCCTAAACCCCCTAAACCTCTCTAAACCCACCCAAAAACCCCCCAAAAACCCAAGAAAAAAAACCCAAAACCCCCGGAACATCCCCAACCCTCCTGCTCCACGAAGATGGAGGCCGCACGGAGGCGGCCGCTGCCCAGCATCACGCGCTGGGCCCGCAGGCTGAAGATGCCCTCCCCCTGGCCGAGCCTGGGCTCCAAAGGCGGGGGGGGGGCTTGGGTTTGGGGTTTAGGGTTTAGGGTTTAGAGCTTAGGGTTTGGGGTTGAAGGTTTGGGGTTTGGGGTTTAGAAAGTTGGGGCTTGGGGTTGAAGGTTTGGGGTTTGGGGTTTGGGGTTTAGGAGTTTCGGGCCTGGGGTTTGGTTTTTAGGAAGGGGGGGTTCAGATTCAAAAAGGGGTCTTGTGCGGCGATTTCTTTCGGCCTTGCGCAAGGCTTTGAGATTGAGGGTGCCTCACACCCTAAATCCGAACCCCTGAACCCCTATAAACCACAAACAAAAAAGAGCACTCTGAATAGAGATGATTTCAGGGCCCAAGATGTACCGTATCGAGGCCAGAATCCAACTTTCAGCTGAACTGCTGTCTTGGCTCCCTTTTGATTTTTGTGTTTAGGGTTTAGGGCTTATAGGGTCTGGGGTTTGGGGTTTAGGTTTTTAGGATTTAGGCACAGGCGTACTTGTAGGGCTTCGTCTTCTTGGTGGGGGTGGACGAGGGGGAGAGTGAGTGGGTACGGTGCTCTCACATGTTCTTCTCATTTCTGGCATTCCTAGTGTCTGGTCTCGCTAAGTTACGACAGGAACGTGTCTCCCTGAATGAGCTTTTCTTCAACATCCCATACACCAAGCGACCAAAAGGGCTGAAGTGGACGCAAGCATCTGCTTTGAGAATGGGAGTCGGGTGTTGCGCTGGCAGATAGAGCTAGTTGTAGAACGTAGCTGGAATCACAGCTTGTGCAGAGCTGGGCTTGTTTTGCCACGCTGTGTTCCTGCGCTCTCCAATGCCCTGGACATGGTGCGGGTCCATCACCAACGACACCTGAACTCAAACCGCCCAGTGCTGCTCGAAGCGCACACAAGCGGTGGGGTGCAATAATGGCGCGGGTCTGGCAGAACCACGCCCAGGACTGATTTTGAATCAATTAGTCGACCGACATGGTCGTCGCGAGAACATGGAACAGGCTTCCCAGCATTGAACACGGCTGTATATACACTATGGACGCGCATGGACGTGGCACCGGATGTGTGCGTCATCAATCATGCGAGGTGGGTTTTCATGTGTTTAATAACTAGTATCCCCAACAGGGACACCCAAAAACACACATACACTCACTCACCAAAGCCTTAATACAACCTCATCTCATGCGAGGACATGCGACCTACATCGGACTGGGAAGCCTGAAGCCTCCGAAAAAAAAACCTTTTGATGGAATCGCTAGAGTTGTCTTTTCAGTTCGTTCAGAACCGCCTCTGCAATGAAAGAGCGCGTCGAGAAGCTGAACATCGCCACGAAATCAATCACGCTGTTAACGCTTCGCTTGCCATCCAACCATTTCAGGTTGAGGTCCGCTTCCAAGACGAAATCACCATCATCGTGCACAAAAACCTTTGTGAAGCGCCTCTCCTTGTTCCACTTGTTCGCCAGCAACATGCGGCGTGCAGCCGTCATCTCCTTCGGAGGATCGAAGCCTGCTCGAAGCTTTAGCAGGTTTCTGTCCTCTGACTCGAGTAGAACCGTGATCCCCGCCTTGTTCCGATCATCAACATCAATTTCCACGCGCCAAACCATTACCTCGGACTTGTCCTCACGAAGTTCGTATTCAAGTCCGAGGCGCCCTAACGCCTGCAAGACCAGGTCCGTATAGTTCACATCTCCTGCCTGGAGGGCCTCCAGTTCGCGCTGCAGCTCCTTTTCTTTCTCCACATCGGACATCAGGCCACCAAACAGCGACTCCAACTCAGACTCAAACCTGCCCAGGACTGCGCCAAAAGAGCTTTGAGGGTACCATGGTGGCAACAAAACCCACGCTCGCCATCCGGCGCACAATGCTACGATCCCCAACACGCAACAAGAATCTCAAAGCCGGCATGAGAAACTCCCGCAACAATAAAGTGGCCCAAAAACATGAGCTCGGAGACGATCCAGCAGGCCTCAGTGATCCCTACCACCAGAACTCCACCTTCTCTCGAACTCCCAAGAGTGAAGCTACCAGGTTGAGAGCGTTAGGGTTCAGGGTTCAGCGTTTAGAGTTCAGGGTGTATTGTTTAGGGGACAGCCTGAATCCTAAAACCCTAAACCCCCAGCCTGGAGACGCTTGCTGGGGGAAGCCGAGGACGGGATTGGGCAGCCAAGCCTGCACGGCTCACTTTGTTTGAGTGGGTTTAGGGTTTGAGGCTTCGGCATTTTAGGCACGTCAAAACCCTTCCCCTGGCATCGCGTCTGCGTAGCATAAAGCAGGTACTCTCATCCCCTCCCCAACGCCCCCTGCACATTGTACCCCCACACCCCCACTCCCAGCCCCCGCTTGCCTCACCCCCCCCCTCTCCGGTTTGGACTGGGCGGGCCATGGCCGAGGCGGGTCGCGTAGCGTTAAGATTATGTTGCATAATAGAGCCCAAAACCTAAACCCAAACATTGAATATGGGGGGGGAAGATTTCAGATTACGAGCATTGAAGACCTCAAGCCCCCTAGGCTGAATCTCCTAAACCCCAAAAGCCCTGCAGTTCGGAAACCCCGAAAACCCCAAAAAAAAACAAAAAAACGACAACCAAAAAAACCCAAGCCCTGCTGTAGCACCCGCAGAGCCCACAACCCTAAACCCTCAACCCTAAACCCTAAACCCTAAACCCTAAACCCTAAACCCTAACCCTAAACCCTAACCCTAAACCCTAAACCCTAAACCCTAAACCTCCCAAAACATCCCCAAACACAAACCCTAAACCTCCAAAAACATCCCTAAACCTCGTTGACTGCAGCGCCTCGGCATGTGCCGCCAGCCAACTTCGAGGGGAAGCCGAAGACCAGGCCGCAGGTCCTTTCAGAGGCTTTAGAGTTTAGAGATGTAGGGCCTTTGGGGTTCAGGGTTCAGGGTTTAGGGATGTAGGGCCTTTGGAGTTTAGGGTTTAGGGATTAAGGATTAGGGTGGATGAACGAGATTCAGAAGACGTTAAGGGAAAAGGCACGCTGCGTCCAATAGCAGTCCTTGCGTAGGGAGCCATCAGGGCGCCAGCCACAGCCAGCAGCCATGACAAGGAGCGAGCAGCACGTGCGCGCGTCATGGCCAGAAAGGGTGCAGCGAGCTTAGCTTTCTCGTGCCGGCAGTGGCAGCAGAACTCCAAGCACACACAATCCGTGGAGCCTGAAGCTGTGAAAAAAACGCCCCTGCCTACCTCTCCCGTTGGGGGGGTAGAAACCCTAAACCCTAAACCCTAAGTGAAGATCTATCAGCACAGTGTTCGGGATGAGGACGGGTTTTGAGGGTCCAGCATTCAAAGCCCTACCCTGAAGCCCTGTCCTGAAAAAAAGAACCCCTAAATTTCAAAGCTCCCAAAGCCCTACTTAAAGTCCTAAACGCCCCACTTAAAACAAACAACCTAAAGCCCTATTTAAAAACTTAGAAGAACCGAAAAAGCACCTAAAGAACCTACTTCAAAACCTACAAAATCACCCACCCAAAGCACCTTTTAACCCTAAACCCTTTTGACCTTGGCGTCCCGGCGCCCCCTGGTGGGCATTGATCTCCTCGGTTGCCTCGAGCCACGCCACCTTTTGGGGTTTTGCGGGCTAAGGGTTTAGGAATTCGGGGGTGTAGGGTTTCGGGTTTCGAGTTTAGGGTGTCCGGCTTAGGGTTCGGGATTTAGGGAGTGTTTAGGGGTTTGGGTCTGGCAAAGTTGGGAGCTGGGGCCCAGGTGTTCGGCTTCTGTTGGCGCTTCAGGGTTTTTTTTGGGGGTGTTGAGGACTTTAGGGCTGCTAGGTGTTCATTGGGGCGTTGGGGCTCTAGGGTTGTTTTGGGCTTTAGGGCTTTCGAGCTTGTAGGGCTTTAGGAGGTGCATCTGGTTGCCGGCAGGGGGGGAGAAAGCTTTTGGCTCTGCCGGGAAAGGTAAGACTCCAAAGCCAAAAACCCTAAAACCGTGTACCCTAAACCCTACACCCTAAACCCCGATATGACTGCGGCTCGAGAGCACCAGGGAACTGGCCCCGGAGGTCATCCCTGGTAAGCGTGCTACTGGTACACCGCACTTTTCCTGGGTTGTGAAGATGTTCTTATATTACTATCCCCCCTCAGCCTAAATCCAAAACCCTTAACCCGAAACCCGAAATCAGAAAACCCTAAACCCTAAACCCTCAACCCTCAACCCTAAACCCTGAGCCCAGTGAGTTCTGGGCGGATGCGTCGATGGCAGCATTCTGGCGGAGGGTGATGTGCTTGGGACCGAGGACGCGAAGCTCCCGGGCCTCCGTTGAAGAGCCAGGGTTTAGGGTTTAGGGTTTAGGGTCTAGGGTTTAAGGTTTAGGGTTTAGGGTTTAGGCTTTAGGCTTTAGGCTTTAGGCTTTAGGGTTTGGGCTGTAGGGCTGAGGGTTTAGCACAGCGGCCTTTTGCGAGTTCCCCAAACTCCAAACCCCAAACCCCAACCCCAAAGCCCAAACCCTAAACCCGCAACCCTGAATCCCTGGCTATCGCGAAAATACAAACCCCAAAACGGACCCCACAATTACCAGACTCTTAGGGGAGTCCGCCGAGGCCTCGGGCCGAAGGTGTATAGGTAGTCAGAACAGGCACCCCCCTCCAAATCCTCCCCCCAGGCCCAAAGCCCTTTTTCGGATCCCTTTTTTGCCTCAAATGGGTACCCCCCCTAGGTGAGCAGGGTCCACAAGCGGATGGTTCGCCAGGACCAGAGGCAGTTGCAGCCCCCCACCCCCCCACCCCCCCCCCACACCCCCCCCCCTGCCCCCCCCCCCCCCCCACCCTCCCAGCCCCCCCACCCCCCCCCCCCCCCCCCCAACCCCCCCCGCCCCCTAAACCCCCCGCCCACCCCCCTCCCCCCCCTACCCCCACCCCCCTCCCCCCACCCCACCTTAAGGGGCCTGGCTCAACCACTCCAAGCCGAACCCTAAACCCAAAAAAACCCTCAACCCCAAAGCGTGAACCTTGAGCCCTAAACTAACCCTCAACCCCAAACCCCAAACCATAAACCATAAACCCGGAACCCTCAACCCTCAACCCTCAACCCTCAACCCAACCCTTATTGCTTGGGGTCCAGCGACTTGGGCGCAGCGGAATCACCATGCTCACGCGGATGCGCTGGGCCGGGCCGAGGCGGGTCGCGTAGCGTTAAAATTACATGGTCCCTTAATATGGGAGGTAAAAAGGGGACCCCTTATGTACCCCTTAAAAACTACTGTACACATTAAGGGCCCAAACATCGGAAACCCTCAAAGGAGGTTAGGGACCATACAAAGGGCCCATGTAACTACCCCCTAAACCCTAAACCCTAAACCCTAAACCCCAGAAACCCAAAAACCCCAAAATCACACTGACAAAACAGCTGCGGGGCCCTAGGGCAGCAAGTGCCTGAATGATGGAAGAGAAGGCAAGCTCCAGGCCTGATGTAGGTAGCAAGGGTTTGGGATTTAGGGTTTGGGGTTTAGGGTTTAGGGTTTAGGGTTTAGGGTTAGGGTTTAGGCTTTAGGCTTTAGGGTTTAGGGCAAAAGCCTCCAAAAGAGAAGGATGGATTCTGTCTCGCCGGTCGCAGAGGTCTTCTAAGGCTGCCACCGTCGTTGTCTCTGCTGAAATTCAAGAGAAGGGGCCTTGGCCAGCAACGCAGGGAAGGCAGGAATTTGGGGATTGGGGTTTAGGGATGGAAGCAACAAATGGGTTGTGAAGGAACATAAATATAAAGTTACCATAAGCAAGAGAAAACCGCTTCTTTACGTGTATTGTAACTTGATTTACTTCATATCTGATCTCCGTCTTACAGCGACTGGAAGGTTCGAGCACTTGTATGCAGATTGGGGCTGCTGCCCAGTACTCAGGTGCCTGAGAGTGGAGCCAGTCTGATCAGAGAGCCTGGTGGGTGCCGAAGTGCGGCTTTAGGGTTTTGGGGGTGTAGGGTATCTAAGGGTTTGCGAACCCCAACGGCAAACCCGGACCCAAGGAAGTGGGAGGGGTCGATCGAGAGACCACGGCCCCTGTTTTGATGCCCCCAAACTGCCTGAAAGACATATGTTGCAATAGAGACTTCCCCAGAAACTGACCACAGCTTATAAATTACAAGTAAACCCTCACAATTCAACCCTCACACGAGAGCAAGCGCGCTGGGCTGACAGGGCCAGCCCCGTAAGAGGCCAGGCCGCGTCTTGATCCGAAGGCACCACCAAGGCGTCGTTGACCTGCAACCTGGCTTGATCCCCTTCAGTCTCCATCACAATCCTCAACGCCACCAAATGTGGGGGGGGAGGAGAAAAGTTAGGGGTTCAGGGTTTAGGGCTGCTGCCCCACATGTCATAGGAGCGCAGTAAGACCATACGTGCAGCTTTTCGACTCTCCTGAGCTGAGGACGTAATGGGGGAGGGGAACGACGGCAGCGGTGTCGGCTGAGGTAGCTTAGCACCCGCCAGGTGCACGGCGTAGGAGTTGTCCACACGGACAGTGTACACCTCTAGACGGCTCGGCGGCGCAGCAATGCATGTAGTGAAACTCGACAATCAGTCATAAGCTATGACTCATAGCACTAAAAACTATTGTCGGTAAGAACCGCGAGAACCAAAAAAACCATCACAATAGCGACAGCAATACTCATAGCAGCAATAGTGACATCAATCATCATTGGTGGGAATGATCATAACAACAAGGGTAGGAATATTCATAGTCGTGATGTGTAGTGATAATCACCGCCGCAGCCGCAGCAGCAGCAGCAGCAGCAGCAGGAGGAGCAGCAGCAGCAGCAGGAGGAGCAGCAGGAGCAGCAGGAGGAGCAGCAGGAGCAGCAGGAGCAGCAGCAGGAGTAGCAGCAGCAGTAGCAGCAGCCATCGTGGTCGTGGCGGGGGTGCAGGAGTGATAATCATGCGTTAGATGCGGAGTCCCATAAGGCCCCAGGCCGAGTTTTCGAGGTTCTGCTGCGCGGTGGCGGACTTGGCTTTCTTCCACCACCATCTCTGCCTCAGCGAGAAGATTATACAGAGAAATGCTTGAAGAAACATGTGTGTAAATACATAGATACATAACTGAGTTCACATCGACACATATATATATATATATACATGCATGCATGCATACATGCATGCAGGCAAGAATTAAACGTGCATGTGAGGTCTGAAAGCCTTCCAGCACAGCATGCAAACTGCAAACTCCCTCAGCCTCGAGGGCGCAGGCGCGGGAAAGCGACGCCGCTTGCCAGCTCCTTGCACAGAAGTGGGAGTTTACGAATATAATTAGGGAACCCCCAATGTAGATCCCGATCCCCCGGACCCCAAGAAGGTACCCCTAATTTGGGAAACCCTCTCCGAGAGTTGAGGGTAGCCTTTCTGGGAGTTCACGTTAAGTCTACTCGCGGGACCCTTTTTTTTTCCCCTTACACGCCGGCCACCTGAAGCCGAAGCCCCGGCCTGGCGGCCCCACATGGAAGGTCCAGGTGCCGGCGGAGCCGCAGCGGCAGCCTTCGCCATCCATCTGGCCACAGCTGGCGAAACAATTCTGGTTGGTTCTGAGTAGGGAGTGCGGGGGAAGGAGGTGCCCTATGAAGTCCCTTAAAGGGTAGATCTAGGGGGAATGAGTCCCCTTTTCTGATCCCTTAGAGGGTAGAAAGGCTCGCTACGTAGGTCTGGGCAAGGTCTGACAGAAAGGATCTGTTCCTTCTTCTTCCAGAACGCAGCCGACACAAAACAATGCCGACTGGCGGTGCTTGTCATCAGTCAGGAGATACGTCAACCCAACCATAGAGAAGATGAGATGCCTGAGCTGCCAAACCTCCCACAGGCCTTCAGGGCTTCTCGGAAACAGCCGCCGGCCACGATCACGTTGCGCGGCACGGAGCCCGAATGGACCTGTGCAGTTAAAGCTGTCGGAATCCGACAGGCCTTCAAGCATTTTGGAAGCGCCCTCTTTCCGCACCCTCCTTCCTTAGCTCGGACGGATTCGCGGGAGTGTAACTATGGGATCAATGTCGCAGAGTCGTGTTTCAGCTGACTATCTGCATTGGAGGCGGGTGCCACGTAGGTAACTGTTTAACCCAAACGACATCAAGATACCGCAGCCATAGTAGAGGAACTCCAAAACTGGGTACCCTCACTTGGACGAAAAACCTGCAAGGCCGAGTTGAACGCACTTCATCGCGCATGGCAGGCTGGCATGTGCACGTCTAGTAGCCCCATTCAAAACTCCTAACTCCCAAGAACCTCTAGGTATAGAGGTTGCAGGTACGGTAAGGTGCCGCCTCAGTGAGGATTCGACCACCGCCTCCGCAGAGGCAGCGGCGGCAGCCTTTGACGGGACTGCATAAAGCTGGGTGGTTGTCAAGATTATGGTCTGTTATCATGCGGCACCTAATATTTAAGGTAAACCAAAAGGGATCGAAATTCTGACAACCACCCAGGTGGAGGTTGATAGCCCCTATCTTGAGATTCAGAAAAGCTGCTTTTCTGGAAGGCCTCCTCCACACTGCTGGAACCATCTTGCCATATTACTCATGATCTCAACAGGCACTGGTGGTAGCACATCTAGAATCTAGATGCTGGAGCAATGTGTAATTTAAGGCACGACTCGCACCACTGTTCTATGCCTCCCTAAACCCTAAACCCTAGACCCTAAACCCTAAACCCTAAACCCTAAAACCCTGAAACCCTGAACCTAAAACCTGAACCATCTTGCACCATCTTACCGGCTCTACTGCTGTGGCCCCCCGCAGCCGCCGACGGCGAGAATGCGGCCCTTCTGGATGGCCGAGGCACCAGTGCTCAGGTCCTCGACGAAGTCCACTTCGCCTTCTTTCAAAAACAGACAAAAACCCCAGGCAGCCGAAACTGCGCAGAGCACGGAGCCTTAGGCGCTTTGTTGTTACTACAACGACTACTACTATGACTACTATGACTGCTCTATAGTTACTGTAATTACTGCATTGACTCCGATTACTGCAAGTACTAGAATTGCTATACTTTCCATGATTACTATAATTTCTACTATACTTTCTAAAGTTACTATGACTAGTAAAGACCCGGAAAGCAGTGGAAGCACCCGCAGCCCATCCCCGACAATAAAACCCCTGGAAGCCAAGGCGAGCAACAGGTGAAAGGAGGAAACAAAGAGTTATAAAGATCTAACAAAACGAATAACAATAGCATTCATAACAACAACTAACTAACAAACAACATTAATGATCATAGAAGTTTTCCTTATCTTGAATACTACACGTCGTGAAGATTAGGACGCTTTCTTCATAAATCAGAACAACAAGTCCGTTCCTTTTTCTTACAATGATGTCCAATTCCAGGTCTCCCGGCCTGTGGTGTTGCCTACTGCAGCGGGCCTTGTCTCGTCGGGCGAGTGAGGGGGAGGGGGTGGGGGTTTAGGGTTTAGGGTTTAGGGTTTAGGGTTTAGGGCTTAGGGTTTAGGGTTTAGGGTTTAGGGTTTAGGGTTTAGGGTTTAGGGTTTAGGGTTTAGGGTTTAGGGTTTAGGGTTTAGGGTTTAGGGTTTAGGGTTTAGGGTTAGGTTTAGGGTTTAGGGTTTAGGGTTTAGGGTTTAGGGTTTAGGGTTTAGGGTTTAGGGTTTAGGGTTTAGGGTTTAGGGTTTAGGGTTTAGGGTTTAGGGTTTAGGGTTTACGGAGGAGGGACTTGGCTGCTGAGCTTCCACTGCCACTCTTTCCTCGTAAAACCGGTAAGCCCCCGCAAGTCCGAGGGCAAATCGGGCTCAGGAGGGCACTGGCTGGACGGCTGCGTGATGATATTGCCTGAGGCTACTGCTTCTGATTCCTACTTCTTCCCACTACTTCTATTACTACAACCACTTTTCTATGAGATTTGCTCTCCACTAGCTTTTTCTGTGCTAAACCCTAAACCCCTAAGCTCTAAACCTTGGGACTGCCTTGCGCAAGGCTTCGACTCCCGAGCTCGGAAAACCCCGCGGAGCTGAGGCACCGTCTCACAATCCATATGGATCCTGCTTTCAGAGGGGAAGGGGGGGGTCCCCAAAATAGGGTTTAGGGTTTCGGGTTGGGGGTTTAGGGTTTAGGGTCTCCTCTAGGTGTAACCCTAAATTTGTGAAATACCTGCATGGACTGCCGAGCCCAGCTAGGCGCGCACTTAGGCTCCTCCGGAGCCACAGGCGGCTCCCTCATCGTCATCTGCATCATCTGGTGCGACGCCAGAAGCAGAGAGCCTGGCAGACCAATGAAAGCTTGTAGGGTTTCTTCAGAGTTGGGGTTTCAGGCTCAAGCTCCTGCATGTTTTCTTTCTTTCATGCCCACCTACCTCCACTCCACTCTCCGTTCTGGGCATGGCCACGATGGCGACTGCGAGCACATAAGGATCCGACCGGCCCAAGGACTCTTCGACTCTTCCCAAGCATGCTGTATCAAGATGTATCAAGCCAGCCTGCACATCCTTCCGACTACGTTGTTTTTTTCAGAAATGCGGTCGTTACCTTACATTGCTGTTGCTTGTATTTGTGTCTTTGTCTGTACAGGGCTTATGAGCATGCGCAAACCACGCCAGCCCCGAATCTGGCAGAGGCTGCGTTCCATTGAGGACCAGGGTCTCCGCGTTGAGGCGGATGCGGCCCCCACCAGCCGAGCGCTTGCCCACGTTCCCTGGCCAGGGGGTTCCGAGAATAGAGGTACCGTTTTGGTGGCTTCCGAAAAAACGGAATTATGGTAGTTTGGTGGCATGTTGTAAGAAGATTACAGTATGTTGGAGGTCTACTATCATAAGGACTCTAGTATGTTGGGGGTATATTATGACTGCTTGGGCACTGAGGAGCTCGACCTCCCCCTGCAGCCCGGCCAAACTGCCAGGGCGCAAAGGGGTCGCCATGTACTAGCCTTGGCCCAAGGATCGCAGGCCGGGAGCGAGGAAGCCCTACCAGCCTGAACCAGAAACTCTTTAAGGAAGTGCGGGTGCAGCCCAGGCAGCCCGAACCCCAAAGAAGGCGTGAGGCCCTTGAAAGCAGTGTTCAGGTGCCGTGGGTTTCGGGGGTTGTGGGTGATCTGGCGAAGCTGGACAGGCATCGCTTAAGAGCTACTTGAAGGCATCAGTTTCCACAATCCCGCGCGTGCCACGTCCCCATGGAATATCTGTTGGGCAAAACCCTGAGACAGGAAATCCCAGTAAAGCAGCTGCCAAGAGAACTGACGAGTCCATGGCCTATGATGTGCAGCGTTACTCTGCTTTGGGCGCCCCTTTGGGACCCTAAACCCTAAACCCTAAACCCCAAAACCCTAAACCCTAAACCCTAAACCCCAAAACCCTAAACCCTAAACCCTAAATTTCATGCGTGCATCTTAGGAGCGCTAAGCGCTTCTGCAGCTGCGCATCCTCACCCGAGCAGCCGGCGACCGTCCCTGGAGAGCGGTGGCAAGGCGCAGTTCACGGCAACGTCATGAGTTCAGGGTTTAGGGTTTAAGGTTCAGGGTTCAGGGTTTAGGGTTTAGGGTTTAGGGTTTAGGGTTTAGGGTTTAGGGTTTTTTAGGGCTTAGAGCTGGAAACTCGACATTCTGGTCTCATCTTCGGGCACCCTCAAAAACTGTTTCAGAGTACCCGGACCATCAACTCCAGGAGGGTTGCCTGTGCGCCTTCATCCGTCGCGCCCTAAACCCTAAACCCTAAACCCTAAACCCTAAACCCTAGACCCTAAACCCTAAACCCTAAACCCTAAACCCTAAACCCTAAACCCTAAACCCTAAACCCTAAAGCCCAAGCCCCCCATCCCCGATTCGTGAGCCCGAAGAGGTGGCCTCCGAGGCCGCCATGTGAGGCACCACGCTGGGGGGAGGACCACAGCTTTGCAGAGGCATCGCCTGCAGGTTTTTCTAGGGTTTAGGGTTTAGGGTTTAGGGTTTAGGGTTTAGGGTTTAGGGTTTAGGGTTTAGGGTTTAGGGTTTAGGGTCTAGGGTTTAGGGTTTAGGGTTTAGAAAAGGTTAGTATAGGGGTCGTCTTCGTTTATCTAAAGAAGATCCTGACAGGGAAGAAGATGATGCCTTTGGAGGTACAGGGTTCAGGTAAAGTGTTTACGAGGTTTAGGGTGTAGGGGGTTTAGGGCTCAGAAGCTTTAGGGTGCTAGGTTTTGTTTAGGGGTTTTCGAGTAGCCTCGGACCTGTCTCAGGTAGTGGTTTCCCGGCAAAGTAGTTCTTCGGATGAGGACTTCTTCGACTCGGACGTCCGGCTCGGAGACGCAGGACAGCCTAAACCCTAAACCCTAAACCCTAAACCCTAAAACCAAAGTGGGCAAGGCTGTGGAGCTCAGGGGTTCAGGGATTCTAGAGGTTTGGAGCGCAACCATCCACCTGGGCTCCAGGGCTCCAGGGCGCCGAGTTGAGCGTAGAGGGTTTAGGAATGGGTGGCTGAATTGTTTCCTTGCTACATATGCAATTACAGTATACTTGTGTTTAGACACTATATACATATATATATATATATATATAATATGTGTGTGTGCATACTTTTTGCGACTTTCTATATTAGATTACACTGTAACTTATATATATATATATGTATATATATATGTATGATATGACATTAGACTACACTGTAAATACACATATTCAACACGACCTCTCAGCTCCCAGCTGGCCACGTTTGTGTTCGGCTCAGGGGAGTGCGACGTGCCGTTCGAGCCTGAGCTGAGGCGGGCTCGATGGCAAGGCAGGGGCTTTATGGGTTTAGGCGCTTATGGGTTTAGGCGCTTAGGGGTTTAGGGGTTTAGGGGTTTAGGGTTTAGGGTTTAGGGTTTAGGGTTTAGGGTTTAGGGTTTAGGGTTTAGGGATGTTTCGGGGCTTAGGGTTTAGGGCTGTAGGGTTTAGGGATATTCAGGCTTAGGGGGATTTTGGGTTTAGGGATATTTAGGGCTCTGGGATTTTGGGTAAGAATGGGATCCTATACCCCCATTCACAATAAGGGTTCATGGGTTGGGGACATTAGGGGTTCTTGAAGGGCCCCCAGTATTTCAAGAGACATGCAGCTTGCCCGAGGCCTCGACTGATCTCCGAGTTGTCCGAGATGATGACCTCGGAATCCGGAGGCCCAAGGCTTCCAAGATTCCAACGCCTGAGGGCCCGCAAGGGCCCCCGAAATCCCAAATGCGCGATCCACGCTCCGACTCACTCCAACCATCCCCAGGGGACTAAAGGAGGGACCCTTATAAGGGACCTTCGGGGTTATGTAGGGGTTATTTGGGGGCTACTTATACAGGCATGTAGGGATTATATTACCCCTTAACATCCCCTGTATACGCCCCAAACTGCTGTCTCTGAGGACCAGGACGACTTTCGCTTGGATGACCACGGTGGGACAGTGCAGCAGCGAGCCTGGAAACCCCTATGAATGCCCACCAAAGATCCTAGGGTTTAGGGTTTAGAGTTTCTAAGGGTATTTCCTTGTCCCTTCGTATGGGCCCTTCAAAGGTTATATATATATATATATATATGCCATATACATATATATATCTCTCTATATATATATATGGTCACCCCCCCCCCCAATGGACCCACCGCGGGCCTTGATCTTTGCAAAAGTACCGCAAATACCGATAAAACCTATGCTGTCTGGTGATTTTCCGGTGACCGGATTTTTGACTGTATTCCTTAATTCACCCTCTCACACACGCACGGAGGGTTTTTCTTTCTGTTGGCTTTTGTTTATAATTTAAGATCTAGGCATTTAAACCTAAGCCTGCAAAAAAAAACCTTAACCTTTAAACCCTGTAGGGTTAAGGTTTAAAGGTTAAGGGTTTAAGATTTAGGCATTTGAACCTATGCCGGTAATTAAAGCTAAGCCCTTAACCTTTAAATTCTATCGGGTTGAGATTTTTACAGGTTTAGGGTTTAAGATGTAGGCATTTAAACCTAAGCCTGCAACTAATTTTAAACCCTTAACCTTTAAACCCTGTAGGGTTAAAGTTTAGAGGCTTAGGGTTTAATATTTAGCCATTTAAACCTGCAGCCAAGCCCTTAACCTTTAAACCCTATAGGGTTAAGATTTTTAAAGGTTTAGGATATAAGATGTAGGAATGTAAACCTAATTAAGCCTGCAACTAATTTTAAACCCTTAACCTTTAAACCCTGTTGGGCTAAGGTTTAAAGGTTTCGGGCTTAAGATTTAGGCATTTAAACCTATTCCGGCAATTTACGCTAAGCCTCTAACCTTTAAACCCTATAGGGTTAAGATATTTAAAGGTTTAGGGTTTAAGTTTAAGGTTTAGGTATTTAGACCTATGCCGGCAGTTCATATTGAACCCTTAACCTTAAACCCCATAGGGATGAGATTTAAAGGTTTAGGATTCTTTACTTAGACATTTAAATCCAAGCTGACGATTCAACCTAAACCCTTAACCTTTAAACCCTATAGGGTGAAGGTTTAAAGTTTTAGGGTTTAAGATTCAGACATTTAAACCTAAGACAGCGATTAACACTAAGCCCTTAACCTTTAAACCCTATAGGGTTAAGGTTTAAAGGTTTGGGGTTTAAGATTCAGGCATTTAAAGCTAAGTATGTAATCAATTTGTCACCCTTAACACCTCTAAACTCTGTAGTGTGAAGGTTTAAAGGCTTAGGGTTTAAAAAAACCTAAGCCCCCTAAGCCCATAGAGTTTAAACCTTAAGTGTTTAAGGTTTACGCATCTATTCCTTAACCCTAAACCCTCTAGGGTCAGGACCCTAAAGCCCTCGGCAATCAAGCCTAAACCCTTGACCTTCAAACCCCATAGGATGAAGGTTTAAAGGTTTGGGGTTTAAGACTTAGGCATTTAAACCTAGAGGGCATTTAAGCCTTAATCCTAAACCCTCTAGGGTCAGAACCTTAGCACCCTATAGGGGTCTAGCACGTTCAAAGGCTTGAACCCTACAGGCGCTGAAGGTATACATGTCCTATCGGTTTTTAAACCATGACACCCTGTAAGAAGGTTTAGGGTCTTTTCGGGGTCTATCTCTAAATTTCTCACGGGGTTAACCCTGCAGGGTTTAAAGTTAAAGGTTTAGGGTTAAAGGTTAAGGCAATACCTATAGGATTAGAACCTTATAACCCTGTAGTGCATGAGGCTTAAACCCCTAAAACTTAACCATCTTTTTCTCGAGAAAACCAAAAAAAACCAAAAAAACCAAAAAACACCAAAAAAACCAAAAAAACCAAAAAAACCATCTTTTCCAAAACTATGGGGCTGGGGCCTCCAAAAGATGGTTTTTTTGGTTTTCTCGAGAAAAAGATGGTTTTTTTGGTTCGAAACCATCTTTTTCTCGAGAAGAAGATGGTTTTTGAGCAGCCGCTCTTCGAAAAACCATCTTTTTCTCGAGAAAAAGATGGTTTTTAGAGATCTTACCCTGGAAAAACCATCTTTTTCTCGAGAAAAAGATGGTTTCCGGAGGTCTTGTCCTGGTAAAACCATCTTTTTCTCGAGAAAAAGATGGTTTTTGGAGGTCTTCTCCTGGTAAAACCATCTTTTTCTCGAGAAAAAGATGGTTTTTTCGAAGGATGGTTGTTCAAAACAATCTTTTTCTCGAGAAAAAGATGGTTTCGAACCAAAAAACCATCTTTTTCTCGAGAAAACCAAAAAAACCAAAAAAACCAAAAAAACCATCTTTTCCAAAACTATGGGGCTGGGGCCTTCAAGAGATGGTTTTTTTGGTTTTCTCGAGAAAAAGATGGTTTTTTTGGTTCGGAACCATCTTTTTCTCGAGAAAAAGATGGTTTTTGAGCAGCCGCTCTTCGAAAAACCATCTTTTTCTCGAGAAAAAGATGGTTTTTGGAGATCTTGTCCTGGAAAAACCATCTTTTTCTCGAGAAAAAGATGGTTTCCGGAGGTCTTGTCCTGGTAAAACCATCTTTTTCTCGAGAAAAAAGATGGTTTTTGGAGGTCTTGTCCTGGTAAAACCATCTTTTTCTCGAGAAAAAGATGGTTTTTAGAAGAGCGGCTGCTCAAAAACCATCTTTTTCTAGAGAAAAAGATGGTTTCGAACCAAAAAAACCATCTTTTTCTCGAGAAAACCAAAAAAACCATCTTTTGGAGGCCCCAGCCCCATAGTTTTGGAAAAGATGGTTTTTTTGGTTTTTTTGGTTTTTTTGGTTTTTTTGGTTTTTTGGATTTTTTTGGATTTTTTTGGTTTGTTGGTTTTTGTTAGTTTCTTGTTTTTTTGTTTTTTGCCTTGATCTGGCTAGGACTCGGCTGCCATCCGCGGTGGGTCCATTGGGGGGGGGTGAGCATATATATATATGTACACCCCTTATATACACCATACAACATACTTCATATCACGGGCCATGTAGCTACCCTTAGAAAAGAGGTGCTTAGGACGTTTTAGGCTCAGTTTAGGGTTCAGGGTTTGTAGGGGCGGTTTAGGGTTCAGAGAGTTCAGCGGGTTGGGTAGGGCCTTGCATGGTTGCAGGGTTCATTGTTTAGATCTGGAATTTTTTAGGGCTCTAGGGTTTTTTGAATCCGAAACCCCAAACCTCAAACCCCAAACCCCAAACCCCAAACCCTAAACCCTAAACCCCAAACCCTAAACCCTAAACCCCAAACCCCAAACCCTCAACCCTAAACCCCAAACCCCAAACCCCAGATCCTGCAGAGGGCCTTCCAGCAGACTGAAGGTTCCAGGGATGGCAATCTCGATGCGCACGCTCTCGTAGGAAGAGGCCCGGTTGGCACAAAGCCACCATCCCCCGCGAAATTCAATGTTCCCTGGGCTTAGGGTTTGGGGATTTGGGGTTTAGGGTTCAGGGTTCAGGGTTTAGGGTTTAGGGTTTAGGGTTTAGGGATTAGGGCTTAGGGTTTAGGGTTTAGGGTTTAGGCATAGTAAAGACTGGAAGGGAGACGTGGAAAGAAGCTGGCAGGGGGAGCCAGGAACTTTGCTGTGCCAACAAGTCACCGGACCATCGCACTTTCTGCTCCCGTGAGAAGGTCCGATTGCCTGTCACGACCTTGACAGGGTTTAGGGTTTAGGGTTTAGGGTTTAGGGTTTAGGGTTTCGGGTTTAGAGAGCACCAGCCTCAACAGCTCTCAAGTACATGACCCCAAAGCTGAGGCCAAGCACGCAGGTGTTTCCCTTGATGCTGGAGCATATACCTGCAAAGCGCGCGGAGGGTTCCTTTGTGCGCAAAGTCACCCAAGAGCCGAACACGCCGCGGCACCGTGTTTCCAAGCGGCCACCGGAACGCAGACCCAAAGGCAAACGGGCCTCGAAAGTCTTCGTCTGCTGCGCCTACTTGACAGCGCGGGCATGGAAGATCTGAGGGCCACGCCAATACCAAGCACTCATGGTTCGCCATCAATGCGCCGACGCTTTTTCTTGATGGAAACAGATTGCAAACATCTGTAAAGTCTCATCCCCGAAACCCTAAAACCCTAAACCCTAAAACTCGAAATCTCTAAGACCCTAAACCCGAAGCACTTCTACACGGATCGGATCCAGACTCCGTCTACTGTCTACCCGCTGTCTTGAAAGAGCTGCGCATTTCGTAGATGGCCACAGGACAAGAATCCAGGAAAACTCGACGCCTGCTGCTCCTGTCAAGGGCTATCAAGGGCGTGCAATCAAGGGCTACAATTTCTGCGCTGGCTGTTGAAACGGGCCATCACATAATCTTGAAGATGTGCCCTGGTCGGTTCGAGGGCCAAAGACTCAGACTGAGCCTTCGAAGGACAACATTCGAAGTAAAATGCTTCCTTTGTACACGCGGCCATCGGCCCCGCACAAGCTGCCACTCGATTCTAGCGACCAGGTAGGAGCCCGAACGACACCGCTTAGGGTGGGCCAGTGGGTCATCTTCGGCGCTCGCGCGGCGCGCGCATTTCTCGCCACCCATCTCGGCCATCTCGCCCATCCCGCCCCTCCCGCCCTCGGCCATCACGACCCTCGCGGCCGTCGCGGCCATCGCGGCCATCGCGGTCATCACGGCCGTCGCGACCGTCGCGGCCATCACGGCCGCCGCGGCCATCTCTGGGATCCCGGACTTCCCGACCTTCCCGACCTTCCCGACCTTCCCGGCCGTCTCTGGGATCTCGCATGTCTCGGTGGTCCCGCTCTCGGTGTGCTTCTCGCCCATCCCGGACATCTCGAGGATCCCTCTCTCGTCCTTCCCGTGGCCTTCCTTCCCTGGCCTCTGGAGCCTCTCGGTAGCCGTGGTTTCCACGATCTCCTCCTCGGCAAGTGGAGTGCTGCCACTTGCTTCTACACGGGGGTTTCCGATACCAGGGGTACCTTCTTGGGGTCCTGATTGTAAGGGGATCCTACTATTAAGGGGGCTATGATAGGGATCCCTCGTTCTCGTAGACCACATTGATTCTACATTGATTCTGCATGCTTTTGCACACACTGCTCACCATGTCTGAGTCTCAAACCTGCATGTCGTTGAGGTCAACCAAACACTCATAGAATTCCAGAGCTCGGCACAAACGTCAGCTTACGTGATAGAACAAGTCAGCAGGGTCATGCTTTTACTGGGCAAGGTCATTTTTGCTACTGGGCAAGGTCGATCTATAAGTGAAATATGTTCTTAATGTTATGGGATTCATTGGGCGGGTGGACATTTTTTTGGAATAATTGCTTTACTTTCACGTAGTGAATGCTTGGACTTGAGATGACCCTAAACCCTAAACCCTAAAACCCTAAACCCTAAACCCTTAAACCCTAAACCCTAAACCCTAAACCCTAAACCCTAAACCCTAAACCCTAAACCCTAAACCCTAAACCCTAAACCCTAAACCCTAAACCCTAAACCCTAAACCCTAAACCCTGCCCCCCTCCCCTGGGTCCCCGGCCGCGCTCGGGTGCCCGTTCGGGCGCAGGCCGCGCGTTCCGGGGCGCAGCAGCCGGCGGAGCCCTGGGCTTGCCTTTGCCCTCACTCTCGGAGGCACCTCAGGATACTTTAGGGTTTAGGGTTTAGGGTTTAGGGTTTAGGGTTTAGGGTTTAGGGTTTAGGGTGTAGGGTGATAGATTGAGGCTTGAGAGGACAGGATTCTTTAACAGCTGCGTCAGGTTTGGGAGGGTTGCAGTTCTCCTGGCGGAAGACTTGGGCGGCTGAGGGTTTGAGGTGCTGATTCCTTAGACGTCGTCATGCGGCTCTCGTCAACTTCCTCCTCCTCTTCCTCACTCTCATCGTACGAATCTTCGGAGCCTGCCACGCTCCAAGTCCACAAGAAAGCGCAGCAGGCAGCAGCACAGCATGCAACAAGGGCACCGGACGTCGCTGCGCCTTCCTCTGCATTCGCCCCCTCCTTTGCTGGGGCTTCTGCAGCCTTCTGGGTCTCATCTACCGCAGCTGCCTCCGGGCCCATGCCTGAAGCATCAGAACTTCGCAGCACGAAAGAGGGATGCAGCTCCAGCTGGGGTTGCCGCCGTACTTCTTGTCGAACTCGGCAAGTGCCGCTGCGTTCTCTTCGCCCTGGGAGCACGGAGCAGAACCCTAAACCCGAAACCCTAACTCTGAACCCTGAAACCCTGATCCCTAAACCCTAAGGGCACCTTTGCTTTGGCAGCTGCCGCAAGATCCTCCTTCTCTGCTGCAGCAGCCTCAACGACACAGAGACTGCGGTGACTACCTGAATAGCTCTCTAACTTAGGGTCCCTTTTGGGTCCCCTATATCATACAGCACCCTTATCAGAAGGAGCCCCAAAAACGGGACCCCCCTATATCAAAAAACTTCCCGCATCATGGAAGGAGAGCCGGGGCCACTGGTTCGGTAGACTGGTTAGACACGACCCCCGCCTCGGCATCGGCAGCTTGTTGTGCTGTGGCCTGCCGTATATCGAAGAGCGTTCACAAGTTGCCACCCTGGGCAGTGATCCCTAAACCCTAAAATAACCTAAACCCTAAACCCTAAACCCTCCCTAAACCCCCCCCCCACCCGCCCAAACCCTAAACCCTGAACTCCCGAAACCTGCCCAAAACATGCTAAACCCTACACCCGAAACCCTAAACCGCAAACCCTAAACCCTGAACCCTAAACCCTAAACCCTAAACCCTAAACCCTAAACCCTAAACCCTAAGCTGGGCACCTCGGCATCCTGCTTCAGGCGGTGGGCCTCGTCCTTGGCATCCTCCACCTTCCGGGCTGCGACCACGTTCCGGTGGGTTTTGGGTTCAGGGTTTAGGGTTTGGGGTTTAGGATTTAGGGTTTAGGGTTTAGGGTTTAGGGTTTAGGGTTTAGGGTTTAGGGTTTAGGGTTTAGGGTTTAGGGTTTAGGGTTTGGGGGGGGGGGTATCTTCCCAGAAGAGTTTCACCATAGACAATTTCAGTTGCACTGTCTGAGAGTTAGCCGCCCTTTTAGGGTTTAGGGTTTAGGGTTTAGGGTTATGGTCTCCGATGCCGGCATGTCGACCAAGCGATGCTCATGGACTTTGCCGCGAAAGTCTGTGCTCCGCAGCTTTTCAAGTGCATCCCGGTGAAGTCTACGCCTGTCAGCTTCTGCTACCCCCCCTCCATCACAAGCTGCTGTATGAGCACGCCCAAACAGGTGACCTTCAAACATCACAAAAGTCGTAGGCCTACCACCCTAAACCCTAAAACCCGAAACCCCAAATCGCAAAACCTAAACCCCTAAGCCCTAACCCCTCAGAACCTGGAGGTGCCCCTGAACCTCTCGAAACCTCTACCCTAAAGCCTAAACCCTACACCCTAAAACCCAAAACCCTAAACCCTAAACCCTAAAACCCTAAAACCTAAACCCTAAACCCTAAACCCTAAACCTAAACCCTAAACCCTAAAGAATCGAGAGCATCCACCCCAACAGGGTGCAGAAGAGCAACTGGCCTCCTGGCTCAGGGCCGCGATCTCCCTTTTCTTGGCTTCTACCTGCCACTGTCAAGGGAGGAAAGGAGGGACCTCTCAAAGGGACCCCTGAACCTTATTCCCCTACATAGACCCTGTATATATCTAAGTAGCCCCCAATAGTACCCCCAAGGTCCCTTACAAGGGTCCCTCCCTGTCTCCCTTGAGTCGGTCGCGAAGCCGAAGCAGAAGACCGGTCTTCGCAGCCGTGCAACTCCAAAGCCCGAAACCCCGAATGCCTCCCTGCAGTCTGCACAAGACACCCTAACCTTGAATGGTTCCGAAATCCCAACCCTAAGCCCTAAACCCCAAACCCCAAACCCCAAACCCTAAACCCTAAACCCGAAACCGCATACCCTAAAGCCCTCAAACCCTAAACCCCAAACCCTTGTTTACTGAGCCTCCTCTTGAAGCCGCTCCACTTTCGCTGCCTGAGATTGGGGACACCTAGGGTTTTATGGTTTTAGGGTTTTGCCTTCAGGGCTTCGGGGTTGGGGGCTTAGGGTTTAGGGCCTGTAGGTTTAGGATTTCTGGCGCTTATGAGGGTTTGGGTCAAAGCCACCCCCCTGCAGAAATGAAGACAGCGAAAATTCAAAGGTCAAAGTGGAAAGCCCCACCTGGTCAGCGGCGTCCTCCTCTAAAGCCGTGGCCTTCTCTCGCTTGGCAGCAGCCAGCTCTTTCGCTTCCTGGGCCAGGTTCTAGAATTTTGGGGTCTCGGCTTCGGGGTTTAGGGTGCTTTTAGCACATACATTCATGTGCAAAAGGAGGGTTCAAGTGGCCCAAACCGCGCGGGAGCACCTCGGCATCTGCGAAGGCTTCGCCTGCTGCGGACATGGTCTCAGCCACCTGGCAAGCACGACCGCGAGGAAACTCTCAACAGACCTCTGCAAAGTACTTGAGACTGCCCATCTCGGAGACGTCTGAGCACTCAACTCTCATAGGGCCAATGAAGGACTGTTAGTAAAAGGGGAACATCCCAACTTTAGACCCTAAACCTACATGCCAATGACTTGCTGCGCATGCTTAATCTCCTTGCAGCATAGACGTCTTTGAGGAACCACTACTCGGCCGGCCCCTAAAACTGAACCCCTATCATGCCTGTGACAGCCCCATGAAAACGCACCAGCAACTCTATGAAAACCCGAAAAGGAAACCTATAAAAGCAGCCAGGAAGAAAAAAATTGCAAACCCTTTCACAAGCCATTTCATAAGCCCTAGACCCCTAACCCTCAAAAGCCTAAAGACCCCAAAGCCGAACAACCCTAAGACTCCTACAAGCCCCCAAAACCCCAAACCCCAAACCCCAAACCCCAAACCCCAAACCCCAAACCCCAAACCCTAAACCCTAAACCCTAAACCCTAAACCCTACCCCTAAACCCCCCAAAAAACCCAAAGCCCCAAAACGGCGCGCCTTCGCCTCCAAATCGTCACGCCGACTCTTTCGCTCTGCGGTGGTCGACCGCGCTGGGACCTCTTCCTTAGGCTCCTGGGCCCTGGCGTAGCAGTGAGGAGTTGGGTGTAGAATTTGAGGGTTTGGGGTTTAGGGTTTAGGGTTTAGGGTTTGAGGTTGAGGGTTTAGGGTGTAGAGTTTGGGCTTTGGGGTTGAGGGCTTGGGCTTTTGGGTTTCCGAACCTTCAACACTGTACTGCAACATGATGCATCCGAACACTAGACAACATAGTGTCGTTTGTTGTATTGCAACATTCTATCACCAATCAATCAACAATTTGCAGACTGCAACGTGAAAAGCACGATCAACGCAATATACTATACCGCAATGTGCAGCGCAACATAGTGCAACAACATGGCAGCCTATTGCACATGATGGAATAACAGTTGAGTCCAGCATAACTAACACTGTACTGTCATGTCCTGTAAAGTACTGTAGTATTCAAAACTTACTGCCATCTAACGTAATGCAACGTAAGTTTCGACAGCAAAACTACACTGCAGACACCTCGATTGGCGATCTGACATGCACCGATGGGGTGGAACTAGCATCTGGTGCCATTGCGTTTCGAGGGCAACGCGGTGGTTGGTGTGTGGCCTCAGGGATGGGATTTCGGGGGTGTAGGGATCAAGAGGTTCAGGGGACTTGTTGAAGAAAATAAGGTCAATGCTGCTGGTTGGGACGGTGGGCGCGACCACACTTCGGGACGGCGCACTTGGCGACTGCTCAAGTCCACTCCGGGCGGGAAGGGGGCCGCCGCAAGCTTGTCGGACCTCATAGGAGTTTCCAGGGCCTCCCTCACAGGTGCATTGGTCCTCCTGGCTTCTGGACCAGGGTGTTACAGTTGTTTAGGGGCTCCCCAAGCAGGGACCACCACCTGCACCTGGAGTACCCCGCATGCTCCCATCCATCAGCGGCTGTTCAGAATCTGTGCAAAAACAGCGTAAAAATAGAACGTAGGATCAGAATGACAGTGGCGGCAGTAACAATACACGTGGCAACAACACTACCAGCACTATTACCGTACTAATAGTGCAAATGCCAATAAGAATAGTAATAATAATCGTGATTGATAACTCTACTTTGTGCGCGAGGTAGCGAGAAGACGTTGGCTCTGCAAAACGTCACAATGCGAGACCCATTGCCGCGTCACCTCTTCTCACCAGAGCTGCTCTCGCTGTCTTCGGAGCACCTTGCAAGGAGTGTCGGGGATGAGGGGATGGCCCTGAAAAATAATTCCTTCAAAATGTGATACTCTTAAACCCAACATGGGAAATCTGCGAAATCTCCCAAGGCCCGACTATGGGGGCCTTCATAGTTAGCATAGGGTTTTGGTGGGTTAGGATGGTGTGAGGGAATACTACTAGAAATTATTCAGACCC
>CAJNDS010002255.1:320000-410000 GCA_905221605.1 Symbiodinium natans
TATATATATACATCTATAACTAATTATATATGTATATAGATAGATAGATAGATAGATGTACATATATACATACATACATACATACATACATACATACATACATACATACATACATACATACATACATACATACATACATACATACATACATAGATGCATGTAGCTGTGTGCAGGTCCATCCCGTGGACCTCGGACCACGGTCCGGATACCGACCGTGACGGTCGCCGCTGCGCGCCTGACAAGCAAATACTTGGGGCCTGCTCTGCGTTCCAGACTCGTAGGTTTTAGGGTTGAAGAATTCAGGAATTAGGGTTTGGGGTTTAGGGTTGGAGGATTCAGGGTTTAGGGTTTGGGGTTTAGGGTTGAAGGATTCAGGGTCTAGGCGGTCTAGGGTTCAAGGATTCAGGGTTTAGGGTTGAAGGATTCAGGGTTTGGGGCTAGGGTTGAAGGACGTTGAAGGATTCAGGATGTAGGGTTTAGGGCTGAAGGCTCCCCGAAACCAAAGTGCTCGGCCGTCCTGGCGATCTCGCAGTAGCCGAGAACGCTCCTCCTGCACAAGTCTGCAAGCAACACCAACACTCGTGTACACACCTTGCTGTCGCTGTCGTTGCAAACTTGTAGCTGGAGTCATCCTCAGGGCCGCTACCCTGAATCCTAAACCCGAAACTCTATACCGCTGCCTGATCAATGAGCTTGGCGTCGACAGTCGCTCCATCAACATCCAAGCCATTCAGCTCCTGCGTTGATGAGGGTGGTGGCTCTGGTTGGAGGCGTGCCACAGTGCCGGCAACAAAATCCAAGAACCTAAACCCTGAACCCCAAAAACATGACCCTAAAGCCCTACATCGCCAAAATCCCCAAACCCTCAAGCCCGAACCCCTCAAACTCCAAACCCGTCAGACCGTAACCCAAAAACCCGAAAATCCAGAAACCCCCAAGAACCCCCAAGAACCCCCAAAAATATTTAAGAAAACCCTAAACCCTAAACCCTAAACCCTAAACCCTAAACCCTAAACCCTAAACCCTAAACCCTAAACCCTAAACCCTAAACCCTAAACCCTAAACCCTAGCCCTAAACCCCAAACCCTGAACAACCCTCGAACCCCCAGCCTTGACCAGTGCGGCAGCCTCAGCAGGGCTCGCGGCCTCGAGTACTGCCGACAGAGGGTCGCCCCCCCGGCCTCGCAGTGGCTCTGGAGGAAGGAGCTCTCTCTTTCCTTCTGTTTTGTGGGGTTTAGGGTTGAGGGTTTGGGGTTTAGGGCTTAGGGTTTAGGGTTTAGGGTTTAGGGTTTAGGGTTTGGGGTTTGGGGGGTTGGTCTAGAGTACGGGGGGGCCCATGTTTGGGACAAGAGCTGGAGGTAGGAGCGCTGGCGGTAGAAGAAGGGACAAGAAGCCGGGAACAAAGCACCTAGGGTGTAGAGTTTAGGGTTTAGGGTTGGGGTTTGGGCAGGTTTCCAAGTGATGGTACCTTTGCGGGTACCCTATCATACAAGGGGCTCTATACTACAACGGGAAGCCCCCAGCTACGCCTCATAAACCCTAAACCCTGAACCCAAGAACGGCACCATGACTTAAAGTTGTCTGAGGCAGCTGCCAAAAAACGAGACGTGCTGAACCTTGCCCGTGGAGCCAAACTTGTCAAACCTGAGGCATCAAGATCAATTCTGCCAGGGCCGGCAGCCGAATATGGGGGCCTTAATGATTCGAACAGGGTTTTGGGGGGGGGTTATGATGGTACATTATATTATAAAGGGGCCATGAACGAATACTATTAGCAATTATTCCGACCCCTAAATTAGGCACCTAAGCTTCCCGGCACAGGCCAGCGAAGGCACCCAAGCCCTTACACACATCCTGAGAGCTAGCCTCCCGCCTTCGAAATATTGGGGGTTTTCGAAATTAGTGGTACCTTATAGGGGTCCTTATTATTAAGGGATCCTACTATTCGGGGGTCTATTTTTAGGGGTCCCGATTTTCGTAAACCCCATTAGAAACTTCTTGCTTGAAAGATCCCCCGCCCCCACGGAACCCCTCCCCCACGGAACCCCTCCCCCCTGCAAAGACCATCCTACGTCTCTCTCTTGCAATGAACTGCCCTGTGAACCCTAACCCAACCCAAACTAACCCTCTAAGCCTGGAAAAAGCTAAGACATCTAAATCCTGAAGGTAGCTCTAAACCTTCTAAGGTCTCCTATAACTGTAAACCCCAAAATCCAACCATAAATCTCTACAAACCCCAAAGCCGCGCAAGCAAAAACGCGAAAACCCGAAGCAAAACAAAGACGAAGAAACCACCCTCAACTTATGAATCCATGAAACTCCTGAGAAAGGCCTACAAACCCTCAACGCCTAAACCCTAGACCCTAAACCCTAAACCCTGAACCCTAAACCCTAAACCCTAGACCCTAAACCCAGGGGCCCGGGCCAGTCCCGGTGCTTCGCTGACTCGGGGAGGTGCCGGGCCACCAGGAACTTCGAGTCGCCAGGCTCGGCCTTCAGGGGGTCTTCGGGAGGGAGAAGTTTGGGGGTGTAGGGTTTAGGGTTTAGGGTTTAGGGTTTAGGGTTTAGGGTTTAGGGTTTAGGGTTTAGGGTTTAGGGTGTAGGGTTTAGGGTTTAGGGGTTTAGGGGTTTAGGGTTTAGAATTCAGGGTTCAGGGTTCAGGGTTTAGGGTTTAGGGTTTAGGGTTTTTTTTAAGGCTTGGGGAATTCGGGCCTCAGGGCCTTAGGGATTTGAAGGGGTTGGGGGATTAGGGTTTAGGGTTTAGGGCTTGGGGTTTGGGGTTTGGGATGGTTTGGAATGGTTTGGGGTTTGGGGCTGGGGTGGTTTGGGGTTTGGGATGGTTTGGAGTTTGGGGGATTAGGGTTTGGGGGTTTGGGGGATTAGGGGTAAAACATTAAGGGTGTTTTGAGGGTTTGGGGGATTGGGGTGGGTCTGAGTCGCAAGCTTCTTTCGCATCACCATTGGTCGCCGTTGCCTCCTTGGCAGTCGAAGCACTAGGTCAAACTACTGTGCGGGATGCCTGCAGCATGAATCCAAACGAAGCTAGGACAGGTGCCCTTACAAACCCCGTTGAGTGTTTCAGGGGTTCAGTTAGGACCCCCTCGCAACCCCAAGAAGAAAGAGGTAGGCCCGCGACGGTGCGGGCTTTCTTGCGCCTAGGCTTGGGACACGCTCCTTTCGGAAGCTGCTTAGGGTTTTTGGGTTTAGGGTTTAGGGTTTAGAGTTTCGGGTCTAGGGTCCAGTGTTTAGGGTTTAGGGTCTAAGGCTTAAGGTTTAAGGTTTAAGGTTCAAGGTTTACTGTTTAGAGGGCCGGAATTCAAAACAGCGCAGCACTGTCCCCACTCGTAGGCCCCTTGCTGGTCTCTGTCAGCCTGAGGTCACATGCAGTTGCCACATGCACTAAACGTTCAAGCGAACTGTGAAGAAGCCTTGCATGAAGATGGTTTAGGGTTTAGGGTTTAAGGGTTTAGGGTTTAGGGTTTAGGGTTTAGGGTTTGGCATTTCATCACGGCTTTGATTCCTTCGCTTTCTTGGCTCAGGAAGCTGCACATACCTACGTGGTCGGAAGGAGATGCTTCCGAAACCTCAAACCTGAAGCGCCAATCATATGAGCATATCCCAAAAAGCCCTAAGCCCTAAGCCCTAAACCCTAAACCCTAAACCCTAAACCCCCACATTTAGTTTGCGAGGGTGATTTGTGCAGGGCCTCCTCGTCGTCAACGACTTCCACAACGTCCTCCTTGCCGTCGGGCTTGGCCTCCTGGAGCTTCACCCCATCCTCCTGAGCTTAGGGTTCAGGGTTCAGGGTTTAGGGTTTAGGGTTTAGGGTTTTGGGTTTTGCGTTTAGGGTTTAGGGTTTAGGGTTTAGGGTTTAGGGCTAGGGTTTAGGATTTCAAGGTTTTAGGGCTTTAGGGGGCATTTAGGGGCTCCTCCTGGGGCTGCTCGCTCTCCGCCTTCCCGCTCTCCGCCTTCCCGTCGTTCCCGCCCTCCTGCATGGGCCATGTGCGTGGGCACCATACTTGAGTAGTTCATTCCAAAATAGGGGTGCCCCTTATCTTCCCCAAATAGAATAGAATCCCCTTAAAGGGACCCCCAAAAAAGGGTACCCCTATTTTCGGAAGCCCCCTTTAAAGAGGGTCTCTGCAGGCCCAGGTGCGGGGTCACTTCTCTACACTCAGGCCCCCTTTTGGGTGAGCTCTTTAGCAGCGCCAGCGCCTCCATTTTCGGCACTTCGCCATTGGAGGAGTTCTCCAGAAACCGCAACAGCGCATAGCGAAAACGGAGCAAAAAACATAATCGAGTGGGTAGCTAGACATATTTTCCTGTGAAAGCACTGTCTTCCTAATCTTGCTGCTGTAGAGACCCTTAACCCTGAACGCTTATGGGGTTTACGAAAATATGGGACCTCGAATATAAACCCCCAAATACTACGATTCCCATAGAACAAGGACCCCAAAATATGGTACCCACCCCTAGTAACGTAAACCCCCGGAATGGGGTTGGGCCATGCCCTCAGTCAACTCAGAGCCATGGTGGGCAGCGGCGCACCTCTGTGGCGTCGGGCTGCTCCTCGTCACCCATCGCCTCACCCTGAGCATGGGACTGCAGCTGCAGATTCGAACTCGCAAGGATGTAGAAAAGCCCATACTGGGCGCACACACACACACACACACCTGTCAATGCGGGTGGGATAGCAGATAGCTGTTGAGTATGTTGAGGGCCGATGTGGCAAAGACTTGGCATAGCTCTGGCTTGCTGTGTGCCTCTCCTGGTGGTTCAACCGTTCAACCTGTCCAAGGCCCGTCATTGGCGGCTGGCACGCCCTTTGCTCCAACATGTCCCAGGCATCGGCCAGGCGCCGATGGAAGCATGCTCGCACCGTAGGCAACCGCCGTCCACGCTGCATGTCCAGGAGGCCAGCGGCTGGATGGCACATGAGAGCGCTGTGAGGGGCAAAACAACAAAGGTCTAACTGAGTCTGGAAACCTCTTGGTCCGAACTAGGTCCTACGAAGGTTCCGCTGTCTTCCAGGACCGCATGGTCGCCATCCGCAGCGCATGCAGCGCCAGCGCCGTCGCGTCCACGATGCTCCGCGTCTATCGGCCCTTCCCCCGGTCTACGCTGCAATGAGCGCAGTACACCTGCAAGTCGGCAGGTGCAGACGCCCTAGGTGGTTATCCGAGTCCGTGCCCTTTACACCCCAAACCCTCGGCCGCAAATGCACCGCAGGTAGCCGCTCGGCAGCGGCCCACGGGTTGAGACCGGCGGCAACCATGGCCATGGGATCCTCGACTCCTCGACGTCCACACGCGCAGGTCTCCTAGACCGCCAGACAGCAATCGCCTTGGGAGCGCCTTGCAGAGTCAGATCCCGATGTCGGATCGGGGATGGCTACAGGGTGCTCTGGCGCCCCCAAAACCGTACGCGAGAAACCTGTAGAAATGGTAGGAAACGGGCTAGAACACGCCAAGGCAGTCCCCTCTAGCATAGCACACCCTCCATGAGAAAGGTGGCACGTGACTGATGAAATCTCTGAGTAGCGATGGTAGGCCATGGCCTGATGGTTGTCAGACCAAAGAGATTGATTCTCGCCAGCCAGCCGTTCACCTGCACATGGCCCTTCGCTTCCTGAGCAGAGGCAACAGGCAACCCAAACAGGAGAACGCCACCTCAAGGTGAGTGCTCCCGTGGTGCTCAACCGAGACATACGCCGCTGAGAGGAATCCAGAAAGTGACTGACAAGGGGGTTTCTTCCACAGAAGGGGGTAGGTTCAGCACGTGCCCTACGAGCCTTATGTGAGCCGATGCATCTTAAGTCGCCTGGAAGAACGTTCCCCTCTTGACCAGAGTGGCCAAGGCAACTCAAGCTCAAGCTCCCCTAATGCGGGAAACCGACTTTTCTTTTGCACTGCATCCAGACTGCGGCACTTGAACTCTGAGGCCACAGGAGCAAAAACCCGGCTGCCCAAGTGCCTGGACACCCAGAGCCGAACGCAGTCGGCCCCAAAACAACGCCCCAAACTTGGTTAACGAAATTTAACGAAGGAGCTACCAAAAGTCACTGGCTTTACCATTTGTAATGAGGTTACTAGTGCCGCTGAGCCGCACCGTACCGGATCGCAAGGCCCCAATGGACGCATTGCGCTGTGAGCGTCTCCGATGCCCTCTAAGCGATGGAGAGCCAGGCAGCGGAGACAATGGAGGGTTCTGAGACGCGGCTGCACTTCCAACACCTCTCAAACCCTTTGCGGCAGAAACCCGCAATAAAAAACACAAGAGAGCGCTTTTTCAAAACCGCCGGTGGCTACGGCAGGCAATGGTCTGAGGAAGGAAAAGTGGCCAAACCACAAGCTCCTTCAAGGAGCGGCTTCCCCCAGAAACTCTTGCAAATGTCTCTTGCACCTATTCGGTGCCCTGATAAAACGCGCTGGATTGAAATTTTCATCCAGGTCTGGAACACAAGCCGATTGGACAGGACGGCGTGATGTTCTCAGCACACGCAGGCGCTTGCACTTGATGATAATCGGCCTACGAGATCCTACAAGATTTTTGATATGCTGGGGGGGAAGAATATGGGCCCGGCACGTTTGCTCGTTAGATCCTGCTTGCGGTTCGCTTTCAAGTTCTGACTGATCAAGGCATGCCTACTGAGGATGCAACAGGAGACTTCTGCGGCTGCGTGCTTCGGGAAACTGTCAAGAAGACGAACCTTAAACCCTCAACCGCTCAGTTTCGGCTCTGTTGCCTACCGGACAACGTGAAGCACACAGCCGGATTCAGATGTACACGTACAAGTCAGGAAGATGGATTGGCAGTATGCAGATCACCTCAAATCTCTGGAACCTTGGGGGGCAGCCACAGAGCTGAAGAAGACATGGTCAGATCCCAAAATTGTGCTCTGTTTTGGTGGTTCCGAATCGTCGGGCGGTTGGACAGAGCTTGCTATTTGGGCAAAAGGCCATGATGTAGAGAACTGCCCAGGTACGGAGTGCTTATGAGTGCAGCTTCCCGATGTTTTCCTTGAGTTGCGCACGCGCTCCTGGACGGCCCCCACGTCGAGACCTCGGTTCATGCGATCTGTGCCTGGCTCCTGTTTTTGTCGAAGACAAGTGTTTATGAACGACCCCTCCCTTACAAACACAGCACAACTGACCGAACGAGACTTGCCTTAGACACGGTAAATATTCGTCATTCTTTCACGGCACGAAAGCAGTAACAGAGGGGCCATGCAATTTCCAGGGCATTTCTGATTCAGGGTTGCTTATAAGCCCCGCTCAACCCCAAACGCATCAGCCCAGCAGCCCAGCAGCCCATCAGTCCATTAGCCCATGAGCCCATGAGCCCATGAGCCCAGTGAACCATGAGCCCATTAACCCACTGCCCATCAAAAAGATGGTGCTTGAGAAGGATGTTCAGCCAAGGTGCGTCGGACGAGCACTATCCAAAGGCATTGACATCGTGGCCTGCGCTCGCGACGAACATCAACGCACCACGTGAAGTGTATTCATAAATATATATATATATATGTGTACATATACATCTATATGTACCTATATACACATAATGGTATATCACTATATATTTTTATGGCGCATAATTGTGTAAAATATACATAGAGTACAGGTTGAGAAGTGCGGGGTGCCTCGCTGCCTTCGGACGGCCGCCCTCAGAAGGAGCCAAGAAAGGGTGGACGAAGGAGCTCGCACTCGTGACAAAGAGCCCTGTAATTCCTTTGACTCTTTAGCCCTACCCCCTGAACCCTAAACACTAAACCCTAAACCCTAA
Source organism: Symbiodinium natans (assembly GCA_905221605.1). Taxonomy (NCBI): domain Eukaryota; class Dinophyceae; order Suessiales; family Symbiodiniaceae; genus Symbiodinium; species Symbiodinium natans. The sequence continues at coordinate 327,786 of CAJNDS010002255.1, forward strand.
ACCCTAAACCCAAAGAGCCCTTTAACTCTGCATCTCTGTGTTTTCAGGACCCCGCTCGTGACGGCACCGTCGGACACCGGGAACTTGTGGGTTGCTCCTCGCTTGCCTCTGAAAGCACTGGGGTTACGCGGAGCCCTGAATCTCCCTGAAACCTACCCTCACCCCTAAAGCCCCCTAAATCCCTCTGTAAAGCGTAAAGCCCCTGTACAGCCCCCTAAAGCCCCCTAAACTCCCCTCAACAGCCAAGGGTTGGCGCCTCCCCTTGAGGGAGGCGGAGCGGGAGCAGCGCTGCTCGCGGCCTCTGCAGGCCTGGTCGGGACACTGGAAACCGCACCCGGGCGGTCCCCTAAACCCGAATTAAACCCTAAACCCTAAACCCTAAACCCTAAACCGCCGCATTTCTTTCCGCGAGTACGCAGGTGACTCAGTTTTGCTGGGCAGGAAAGACAAGCTAAGAGCTCCACTTGTTCGTGGGCGGCTTCCCTCCGGGTGCCGCCGCCGCCTTGCCCTTGAAAAACTCGTGATTTAGAGCCTGACACAGGTTTTTCAATGATGCAATCAACTTGAGGACGAATCAGGTGCTGCTTGCCCTAAACCCTAAACCCTAAACCCTAAACCAGGCGAGTCGGCACTGTGCCAGGGCCTCTCCAGCTGACGGGCGCTCCGCTGTTGTTTTTGACCTCAGAGCGAGGCATCCCGCCCAGACGCTTCCAGGCCAATCTGACGAAGAATCTGGTTGCTGAGGATGTGACAACAAAAGGAGCGCAAACTTCTTGCACGCTGGACCTCAAGGCCCATGTGTGTGTCTGGCGAGCTGTCCTCTCTCCAACACACAGGCTGCTTGCCGAGCTTGGGCGCGGGCTCAGCTTACTGTACAGGTCGCCATCATAGGATATCTGCCAGGCCCGGCTTTGAACACGCTTGGAGCACCCTAAACCCTAAACCCGAAACCCTAAACCCTAAACTGAAACCCTAAATCCTAAACCCTAAACCCTAAACCCTCCCTAGACCCGAGACTCCTGACAGTCTGGACACCGAACACAAGTGCTGAGGCCTTCTCCGTCACTGTCTTGTGCAAGGTCGCTGCCTGGCGGTGTGGGCATGTTAGGGTTTAGGGTTTAGGGTTTAGGGTTTAGGGTTTAGGGTTTAGGGTTTAGGGTTTAGGGTTTAGGGTTTAGGGTTTAGGGTTTAGGGTTTCGGTTTTAGGGTTTAGGGTTTAGGGTTTAGGGTTTAGGGTTTAGGGTTTAGGGTTTAGGGTTTAGGGTTTAGGGTTTAGGGTTTAGGGTTTAGGGTTTAGGGTTTAGGGTTTAGGGTTTAGGGTTTAGGGTTTAGGGTTTAGGGATGTCCACGGTTAAAATTCCCCCAAAGCGTCTGGGGGCTCCACCATGTCCTTGCCCACAAAGGGGGCACTGCCGGAGATGGCAAAGTGAAGAGTCCTGATTCGAGGCCCAAAAAAACCACGTACACATGAGGATCCCAAATCCGGGCTTTTCCAGAGTTCCCAAACAGGGGCCCTTATACCTCAATAGTAGGATCCTTATGTTTACGTGGGTTTTTGGGCCCCCGCAGAGCTTCTTGACCTGAAGGACTGCCTGAGGCCCCCGCGCCCCAGCAGCAAAAACATCGGCCTTGCATGGATCCAGCCCTCACAACATACACCATGCGGTTTAGGGTTTAGGGTTTAGGGTTTAGGGTTTAGGGTTTAGGGTTTAGGGTTTAGGGTTTAGGGTTTAGGGTTTAGGGTTTAGGGTTTAGGGTTTAGGGTTTGCGTCTTCTAGGTCCCAAAGATGCAAAACGAGACACTCGAGCGCAACATGCCGTACCTCTTTAGAGTCCAGGCTCTGAAGTCATGTTCCCCACCCTCATCGGCCGGGCCTTTGCCGTACAGCGACCGCCCTGCAGCACCTGCAAAACTTGTGCTCCGCGAAGCTATAATACTGCACTCCGCACATGTTTTTCAAGATGGCCCTGTAGCTCATATTGATCCCTGGACACAGCTACAACGATTCGGCCTCTGGAGGAATGTAACCAGGCGAACCAACACGCTTGCGAGTTTCCTGCGCTGAAAAGCACTGGCTTCTAGCGACAACAGCATGGAGCCCCAGGAATTGAAGAAGGTTAGGGTTTGGGGTTTAGGCTTTGGGGTTCATGGAGGTTAGGGCTTCGAGTTTGGGGTTTGCAGTTTAGGGTTTAGGGTTTAGGGTTTAGGGTTTAGGGTTTAGGGTTTAGGGTTTAGGGTTTAGGGTTTAGGGTTTAGGGTTTAGGGTTTAGGGTTTAGGGTTTAGGGTTTAGGGTTTAGGGTTTAGGGCTCCTGGGCCTCGAGAGCTGCCGAGACAGAACCGAAACGACCAGCCCAGCCATGACCGGTCCGTCCCCCCCTTTCCGCCAGGAAACCACGAGCCTTGACCAAAAAGAAATACGAGCCTCTCACAGCATAGAGGGTAATCTCTAATCAGAGGTAAACAATACTAATCATACATACACGTGTATATATACATCTATATCTATATATATATATAATGGATCTTAGTGTACAGGCAGAAAGAAGGAACTAAAGCCACACATTGCACCCTTTTGTAGTGATGACAGACGTGCAATCAGCAGACGCGGAGATTGCTAAGCCGCATTCCAAGACATGAAAATCCTAAAGCCGAAACCCCAGAGCCCTAAAATCTCCAAACCCACGAGACCCTAAGAGCCTTCAACCCCAAAAACAATGCTCGAGCCCTCAAACACGCAAGAAAGACCCATAAAACCCTTCAAAGCACTTTAGAAAAGATACACACATAAACAATCCCTTTGAAAAGCATACCTCTGAACCCGGGAGCAGCCACAAAGCAGTCCTCGCTGTCACTGGCCTTGCATGCCAGCCCAAAGTCGGCCAACATCGGCCGCCCCCCTCCAAGGTTTAGGGTTTAGGGTTTCGGACTTAGGGTTTAGGGCTTAAGGTTTCGAGTTTAGGGTTTAGGGTTTCGAGTTTAAGGTTTGCGGTTTAGGGTTTGGGGTTTGGGGTTTGGGGTTTAGGGTCTATCTGAGAACCTAAGGCCAAGTCCAGAGCAGAGGTTTTATGGCGTCGATGACCCGTGGAACCCTAAACCCTAGATTTCGGTACACTTAAGTCGGGTACGCCCTAATCCCTACACCAACCCCCCAGTTTCGCGCAGAAGGAAAGGGAAGAAGGGGTGAAGGAGGGAAAGGGGTTTGGGGGGGGGGTTGTGGGGGGAGGGGAAGGGGAGAAAGATGGTTGGGTTAAGTTTAGGGTCAACCCCAAAACATCCCAACCCAGACAGCCCCCCAAACCCTAAACCCTAAACCCTGAACCCTAAACCCTAAACCCGGATTCCACGTGTTGCGAAGTTCCCCACAGCCTGTCTGGAGGAGCAAGTTCTCCGGCTTCACCTAAGGGATTTAGGGTTTAGGGTTTAGGGTTTAGAGTTTAGGGTTTAGGGTTTAGGGTTTATTGTTTAGGGTTTAGGGCTTAGGGTTTAGAGTTAGGGTTCAGAGGGTAAAGGCACCACAATCCGAAACCCTAACACCCGAATACCCCCAGACCCGAGTACCCTGATACCCTAGTAGCTTACTACCCTCATACCCAAATATGTGCTTGCATGGCTTGAGGGTCTCGGGTTTGGGGTTGAGGTTTGAGAGGAGTCTACACCCGGCACCGTATTCAGCATTCCATGGTTCCTGTTCTGTATTTGCTTATGGTATTTCTCCGGCAAATATTGCGACAGTGAAGTTAACTAGGAACTGTCAAGAAATAGGGGTCCAAATTCAGAGTTGAGCCCGAGGGACGTCCCGGTGCAGGATGTCCAGCCAGTGCAAATGGCCACATGCGAGAAGAAGGCCCTCCAGCATTGTCTTGCACGTGGCCTGCCGAGTCGCACAACCCGCTTCCAAAAATGTGTGCAGAGCACCAGGAGGATGCTAAGCATGCTCATGCTGGCCTCTGGCTGAACACCAGTTTTCGAGATATGAGTGAAGGCATCCCCACCAGCGCAATCTCGGCACACTTGGGGTCACGTGTCTCTCTCTCTTTGTGCAGAAAGCTGCGAGGACTCTCTTGATTCTATACTATGTGCCACATGGCACATGTCGCCGTGCTACCAGACCTGAGCGCAGAGCAATCCAGGATGAGAACCCATTGACCACTGGTAGGTTGTCGGAACACCGAATGGAGGTTCAAGATGTTCGGATGCCTCATCAGGCCCCAACACAAGAAACAGTTGGGACCCTGATTGGCCGAAATTCGCCTGCATGCCAGTCAATGCAAGTAAGTAAGAAAGTAGGTTGGGATGTTCCCTCTTCTACGAACAGGCCCTCGTAGAGATTCTAATAGGGGGCACTATAATCCCAATTAAGGCCTGTCCGTATACGAAGGAACATCCGAAAGTTTAGGGCTTAGGGTGTCAAGTCTGCGCTGCGACTGTGTGAAAGCGAGGCGCCCCTTGGCGGTCAGCATAAAGGAAAGCTCCGACCGCCTTGGCCCACGATCTTTGTGAACTTCGATCGCTCTGCTGCGTCAGAACGCGTTATCTTTTCCAGAGTTAGCATGATACGGATGCTATGCTTATGACTATAAAAGGCTACTATGGTACAGGTAATTCAAATAAAGCTGCCCAACACCAGTGATACAAGTGCGCATCTGGCAGTTCCACTTGCTTGGACTCCTGCAGCAGGGTGGGAACTCCACCACAGCTCCCGCCATCCTCAGTGCAGCTCAGGGTATCCCAACGCCCTAACCCTAAACCCTAAACCCTAAACCCTAAACCCTAAACCCTAGACCCTAGACCCTAGACCCTTACATCATTCGCAAAATCATCCATGGAATGGGTGATGTCAAAGCACCTCACTGCCAACGTTGCCAGATTCCGCTGCACGTTGCAGTTTCAACCCTAAACCCCACACCCAATACCGCTACACGGCTGAAGCCCTCAAAACCTGCATCTTCTAAAACTGGCCTTCATGTTTATGAGGAGTCGTGTTAATATAGTATTCTTATGGAGCCCCTCTTCTGGACACTCTCTCTTTCGTTGAATTATTATTCTTTCTCTCGGTGGCGGTCATGGAAAGTGACCGGCACGTTCAAAGTTCCAGGTGACTAAATATGGCTTCGTTCATAAGAGCCCGCCAATTACCAGCAGCATGCACAGCAAGACAAGGAGACAGGGCTGTGGGGCGCAATGGACAGCGCGTTCTGGGAGCGCGGCAAACTCACGCATGCTGGCAGGATCGATACCTGGGCATCGAGCAAGAAGATGCAGAGGGGATAGGCAAACTGCCTGTGCTCACACAATCATCTCCGGCATCGGCGAACGCAGAAATATTCAGTCTAAGAACAGCAAGCAAGCCCCTGAAGAACGAACCTCCCTAAAAAAATTGGGCCCACCACATTTTGCCACTAGGTCCTGCTTCTCCTCGGAGCCCAGAGCTCTCTCCAAAGTCTGCGGCTTGACTCCACAGAATGCAGAAAAAACGCCAGGGAGTCCTTGTGCTCACCTTTTGCGAGTCGAACCTTGTGCCCACTTCAGCCGCGAGCAAGTGAAATGCAGCGGACACGGCTGACCAACACTCGGACACGCAGAATATGTTGGGTATAAGGGGGGCATCCAGGCTCCCCACTTTTGCCCGACGGACAACTCCAAAACTGCCTGTTCCTCACAGCTATGGAAGAGCAGATGCGGGCAACACGTGCGACGTGGAGATGGCGCAAGACTTCCCCACGCGCCTACCACGCCATCATCCATCTGATACGCATTTTCCAAGTCGGTACGCCTGGGGGCTTGTGCTCTCCGGCAAAGGCAGGCTTCATAGAGAAAGAAAGGCCAACTGTAGCCAACTTTAGCCAACTCTGCCGGGCTTGCACACCACCGGCGCCGGCCAACAGATCGACCGTGCGCCGCATGCACTCCTGGGGCAAAAAGGCAGCAGGGCACCTCAAGGCCAGTCGGCCCTCCTTGGGTTTAGGGTTCAGGGTTCAGGGTTCAGGGTTTAGGGTTTAGGATGTAGGGTTCAGGGTTCAGGGTTTAGGATGTAGGGTTTAAGGTTCAGGGTTTAGGATTTAGGGTTCAGGGTTCAGGGTTCAGGGTTTAGGATGTAGGGTTTCGGGTTCAGGGTTCAGGGTTTACAGCGCGCCCCCACCAGGGCGCCTCTCCCGCTTCTGCTACAAGCAGCCATCCAAAGTCGCTTGGCGGTGTGGAGACAGTTCGGCCCTTGGCGGGGGCCTGGCATGGTGTGGATGGCATGAGATTGTGATTCTCAGGAGTTCGCACAGAAAGCTCACCAAAAAAAAAGAGAGCGGATGACTTCTCTGCAAACTTGCCGCTTGCCTTTGCCGTGGGAGCGGGGCCCGCCGGCTTGGGAACGACCATGGGCTCCTTTACACGAGGGAAGGCAGACTGGCAAGTTGCATGAAGCCCTCGACTAGCCGAGAAGACGCAAGCTGTCCTCTCTACGCAGTGAGCGCAGGCCCAGCAGAGGCAAGGAGCCCTCAGCCGTCTTAGTGAAGATCTCCAGCCCGATCAAGTCGACCTGCGCAATTATTGCATGCCCAGGTCACACACACACACACACACATGGGCAGTTCTCTAAAATAGGGGGGGTCCTTTTTCATAAGGGTGCCGTATATAGGGGGCCCGAACAGGGACCCCAATTTATGGAGAACTACCCACATGTCGGACAGGTCTTCGGAAGAACGGCCTTGTCCAGCTGCCGCTTGCTCCCAGCTTCATCCAAGAAGATCAGCATGAAGTGGCCGCACACCCCCAGCTTGTACTGGCGCAGCGACAATCTCAACTACGTCTTTTTGGGATCGTCTAACCCTAAACCCTAAACCCTAAACACTAAACTCGGGCAGCCTTCTTGTTCACATCGCTCTTGCCCTCATTGAGCACAGCTTCCAGTCCCGCTTCAGGTATTGGTTGCGGCACGCCTGTCGGCGACCTCAGCTGGCAGTCCCGCAGGAAGCAGAGGGTTTAGGGTTTAGGGTTTAGGGTTTAGGGTTTAGGGTTTAGGGTTTAGGGTTTAGGGTGTAGGGTGTAGGGTTTAGGGTTTAGGGTTTAGGGTTTAGGGTTTAGGGTTTAGGGTTTAGGGTTTAGGTGCACAACTCTTGGTGTGCAGATGCGTGTAGATCTAGGGCCAAGGGCTCCCACTGCAGTCAGAAGTCTGAGGCTCTTACGTGTTAGGTGTCTGGGGTAGAAGCCATTTCTGGGAGTTTACGATATTTGGGGTACCTTCTTGGGGTCCTTACTGTCAGGGGATCCGACTACTTGGGGTCTATTTTGGGGCCCCTTATTTGCGTAAACCCAAAACCCTAAAACCTAAACCCTAACCCCTAAACCCTACACCCTAAACCCCCATATGTCGCCGTTATACCTTCAAATGCAGGTCCAAGGCCGGCACTCCTCGTGCACTGCGTGCAGCCTGCAGCCCATGACGTCAGCTAGGGTTGAGGGTTTAGGGTTTAGGGTTTAGGGTTTAGGGTGTAGGGTTCCGGGTTGAGGGGCTAGAGGTGTAGGGTTTAGGGTCGAAGGGGGCCTGACGAAGGCCAGCAGTTGCATGGGAGGGCTTGGAGCATCAGCTGGTGGCGCTCCATCATCAGCACCCTTTGCAGGTCCTGGCACCCCAGGAATCACAAGAAAGGTCACAAAGCCGACCAGAGATCCGACTGCTGCCATGTCCAGCCTTTCCGAGCTGTCTTCATGAACTCTTTGAAAATAACTCTGTCATTGCGGCACTGCCGCACGAGTGACAACTTGGGCCAAGAACATGGCGGACGGATGCATCCAGACGCTCCTGCTACTGTCAACCGCCCCTGGCTTTGCAACGAATCTGTGGCGTCATGTGCATTTTGACACACACGCGTATCTTAAAGCTTGCACCACCTTCTATCAAGCAGCTCTGAAGACATCCCACCTTAAGACCGACTCCTCAAAGCCTTTTGCACACCTCGTCTCACACTCAAAACTCTACTTCGGCCCAGCCGCGTCGAGCGACATGCACACGGGCCAGATCAGCCATGTAATCAGTGCTTGTTGCACCATACTTGCAACTGGTGGCTTTCAATAGGTACCGTCGCGCATTCTCTGTGTCCCCTTTCGCCTGTCAGCTTGAGGACCACTCATGAGCTCACCTCTGATACGGCAACGACCTAAACGCACTGAGGTGCAGACCTCGTAGAACAAGCCCAGGTAGAGGCAGGAGTAGAACACATCGGAGCGGCCACCGGCAGACAAATCTTCGAGCGCGGCGATGGACTTCGCATCATCATCGCCCCTAAACAACGCCATTGCCGTGCGCATGACGGGTCGTGGGTCCACACCAACAGTTAAGATCTGCCGTCGTGCCTGCTGGAAACCAAGCAGCTGCGCCTCGCATAAGAATGCCCAGATCGATTCTTCAGTGTCGTTCGGATTCATCTCCACGTCCTTTCTGAACTGCTCTGAACCAGATTGGAAGTCTTTCGCATAGTAGAGGGACAGCCCCCGTTGCCACAGCCTGGCCTGCACTCAGAACTCCACGGAACACACGAATGCACAGGGAGTTGTTGAACACATACCGCTGATGTTGCTTTCAGTGCAAGATTTTGGGATGCTACCCCTTATACCAACAGTCCTTCATTGGGATTATAATCGGGGTACTATAATCCGTACTAAGGACTGTTAGTACAAGGGGGAACATCCCAAACAAAAAAGGCGGCCCCGCTTGCCTTGGGATATCCTGACTGCGCGGCCTTGTCAAAGAGCTCGACGGACTCCTCCACCTTATTCTTCTTGAACGCCTCTTCCCCTTCCTGGGGTAGGTTGGGGGGCCCTGTAAAAATTGAATTGTTTATGGCTTTATCAGGACTATCTTGTGATTCACCCTTTGTTTAAGGATTATAAGGGTATAAAAAATTAAAATCTTATGTTCAAACCTACCCCTGCTTCTTGCACGAGAAGGAAAGGGTTGCCTCCGCCCTTGGCCACGGCTGGAGATGGAGCGGCAGCCAGTGTTGCCACGACGTTGAAGAGACCCTCCCTCCGATTCTTCGAGGTTTTTGATAGGCCGAAAGCCGCTCCCACTGACTTGGGGCGGCGGCTCTTGCGCCTGATCAGCGCGGAGCCCAGGACCATTGATGCAAGCATGGTTGCTTGCCAGGCATTCCTGACGCCACCCACATCGAGGCCACCAAACCACGGATTCCCAGTAGCCAAGGGCCCCAAAGGGCACCGGGTCACCGTCGCGGCACGCGCGCTGCACGCCAGCTTGGGAAGCTCCATGTCTTTGAGCTTGGGGAAACTCAGGCTCAAGCACAGCCTGGACTTAGTAAGGAGTTTTTCTTGTTCGCATATTGCTTGTGGCCCTCATTTGCTCACTTACACGCCTTGAAAAGCCTTGCACGGCAACATGAGCCGCACTGCTTACTGCTACTACGGCACATCATTTATGGAGCCCAAGTCTGTGCACTTTCGGTCACCCAGCCATAAAGAGGCAAACAGCCAAGCTTGCGAACAAGGCAAAGAAGGCAGAGGAGGCAAAGGAGGGCAGTTGCTTGAAGGCATACTATGCGCAGTTCAAGACATGAACGCTCTTGCAATCGGGTCGCTCCAGCTTCTGGCCAAAGCGTTCACGCCCACAGACTGCAACCTTTGTTGAGTATTCCTAGTAACAGCCTGCGAAGATGTTGCGCGCGCTCTGCAAAGCATCCTATGCAAGCCTCCATCGGCCTATAGAACAAAGAATTTGGTTGTCGCCGGGTCCAGGCGCAAAACACTTGAAGCAACACTGCCAATTTTCGAGACAGTGATGCAGTGCTGACATCACTTCTGGATTCACGGCTCCTGTCCTAGCAACATGCTCTATGTCAGATAAGGGTGTCAGCACTGCTTTTGCCCCGTTCGCCCTTCTCCCAGCTAAAAACTCAGTGTAGCTGCCGAGGGCCCTGGATGCAAAGCAGGCGTCACTCGTCTAGCCTTGGATACCCTGCAACATGCTCTCCAGGCATCTCCAAACCGATGTCGGTGTGCATGTCTGTCTATGCGCAGTTCAAGACATGAACGCTCTTGCAATCGACCCTTGGCCAGTAGCTCCAGCTTCTGGCCAAAGCGTTCACGCCCGCAGACTGCAACCTTTGTTGAGTATTTCTAGTAACACCTTGCGAAGATGTTGCGCGCGCTCTGCAAAACATCCTATGCAAGCCTCCATCGGCCTTTAGAACAAAGAATTTGGTTGTCGCCGGGTCCAGGCGCAAAACACTTGAAGCAACACTGCCAATTTTCGAGACAGTGATGCAGTGCTGACCTTTCAGGAATCACGACCCGTGTCCTAGCAACATGCTCTATGTCAGATAAGGGTGTCAGCACTGCTTTTGCCCCGTTCGCCCTTCTCCCAGCTAAAAACTCAGTGTAGCTGCCGAGGGCCCTGGATGCAAAGCAGGCGTCACTCGTCTAGCCTTGGATACCCTGCAACATGCTCTCCAGGCATCTCCAAACCGATGTCGGTGTGCATGTCTGTCTATGCGCAGTTCAAGACATGAACGCTCTTGCAATCGACCCTTGGCCAGTAGCTCCAGCTTCTGGCCAAAGCGTTCACGCCCACAGACTGCAACCTTTGTTGAGTATTTCTAGTAACACCTTGCGAAGATGTTGCGCGCGCTCTGCAAAGCATCCTATGCAAGCCTCCATCGGCCTATAGAACAAAGAATTTGGTTGTCGCCGGGTCCAGGCGCAAAACACTTGAAGCAACACTGCCAATTTTCGAGACAGTGATGCAGTGCTGACCTTTCAGGAATCACGACCCGTGTCCTAGCAACATGCTCTATGTCAGATAAGGGTGTCAGCACTGCTTTTGCCCCGTTCGCCCTTCTCCCAGCTAAAAACTCAGTGTAGCTGCCGAGGGCCCTGGATGCAAAGCAGGCGTCACTCGTCTAGCCTTGGATACCCTGCAACATGCTCTCCAGGCATCTCCAAACCGATGTCGGTGTGCATGTCTGTCTATGCGCAGTTCAAGACATGAACGCTCTTACAATCGACCCTTAGCTCCAGCTTCTGGCCAAAGCGTTCATGCCCACAGACTGCAACCTTTGTTGAGTGTTCCTAGTAACACCTGACGGAAAATCAGAGTGATGGCAACTGCAACAGCGGGTGAAACTAGAGTAGACTTCCAAGCAAGCACAACACTTCGACCAGGAACAAAGCTCAGCAGCCTAAACCATATGACGATCATGGTCTCCAAGATCACTTACGAAGATGTTGCGCCCGCTCTGCAAAGCATCCTATGCAAGCCTCCATCGGCCTATAGAACAGAACAAGTTGGTTGTCGCCAGGTCCAGGCGCAAAACACGGCAACACTGCCATTTTGCGCGACAGTGATGCAGTGCTGACATCACTTCAGGATTCACGACTCCTGTCCTAGCAACATGCTTTACCTGCAAGAAGGATGTCACTGCTTTTGCTCCAGCACCTTCTCCCAGAACTGAGAAAGTGGAGCTGCTGCACCTTTTTTCAGGCATCCAACAGCCGACAAACAAGTTTTAAGAGCTGCCGCTTCTCGAAGAAGAACGACTGCGCCACAGCCATGTTTCGCGGCAGTGGTGCAATGCTGACGTCATGACAACAAACACGACCCCAATGCTAGCAACAACGTTTTCATCTTCATCTTCATCCGTAAGGGATGCCAACATCGCTTCAATCGCCTTCTCAGAACCGGCGTGGCGCAAGCACATAGCTCCTGCGGGCCATGGATGGCAAACAAGCCGAGTAGATCCGTAGTTTACAACGACCAGGCAACCTGGCCCTTAGAGTTGTGCGGGTGTGCGATTTGTGCGGTGTGCGTGAAGTGTGCGTGTGCAGTTGTGTACGTGTGCATGGGTGTGTGGGCGTGTGAGCCCCAGCGCGCGCAGGCCTCCCCCACTGCTGCGGACATGTCAACTTAACACAAACCTGCGAGCACAGGGCCAGCACTCTTCCTGGGGGTCGCTACGCCCCAGAGGCTGTGGTCCACTGAGCGTTGCATGACCTTCGCTGCTCCCTGGTTGGGGCTTGACAAAGAGCCGCATAGACCTTGCTACTGCATGTGTGAACGGAAGAGTCTGGGTGACCAGTCTGCTTGTAGACTTCTCGCATGCTTGCCCAGTTACCCCTTCTGGTGAAGGGGTGTGTGGGTGCAACTCCTGTTACCAAAAACTCTGCCATTGATGTCTGTTTGTGCTGAAGAGGATCAAGATCTCTTCCACAGCTGTCAGTATGTGCTGCAGGGGGCAAAAGCACGATCCATGCGACTCCTGCTAACAAAGACACCCATGGATTGGTGGTGAAGAAGCTGGAGACGTCCAACTGTGCACCTTCCATTGTTTAAGTTCCTCGTGCGGAAAACAATCGATGTGCTTAAAACTCAAGCTGATTGAGAGTGCTGCGGAAGATGAGTTTTACTTGACTTGGAGATCTGCACATGTGCGTTCGCGACAGCATACACCCAAGAGACAGGGCAGAAACACCGGCTGGGCCGAGGAAAGTGAAGGCAAGGGTAAGTGCGTTGGGGTTTGTGTGATTGAAGAGGCTGTCGGCAAAAGGGTCGGTGTGCACAAACCCCGTATGCTTTCACCCCTGTCAAAGTCTTAGGGGTTCGAGCATGCGTGTGCTGTGCGCATCAGATGCGCTGCGAGCATGGACGTCATTAAATATTTGGGGTTCGAGAACGTGTGTTCTTCGCAATGGATGCGTTGAAAGCAATACCGTTGAATTTGCTATCGTGGGCAAAGAGTCACAGACATCATCAACATCTTGATCATCATCATCATCATCACCATCATCATCATCAGCATCATCATCCTCACCATATTCATCATCATCATCATCATGATCATCATATTCATCATCATCATCATCATCATCATCATCATCAACATCAAGATCATGGCCATCGCTCAAGAGATTTCAATCCTTTTGCTTGGTCCTCCCGAAGGGGCTGTGGTAGAATAGGGGGTCGCTGTTAACGGCGGGTTGAAGCATGGGGCTTAGGGATTTTAGGGCTTTAGCCCTTCACCCAAATTCGCTCCCCCACATGAGCTTCGCGCGCAGCCTCCGACACTGTGGTCAAAGCAGCACAAAGTTTGGTGCTGCAGGCCGGAGTGTTTGCAGAGAGACAGTGAGGGTGTAGGGTTCATGGGAGGAGGAGTTTTAGTGCTTAAGGAGGGAAGCTCGGCAAGCGAAGTGTTAGAGAGACGGCGGGAGACATCAGTGCTTAGGTTCAGGGTTTAGGGCTTAGGGTTTAGGGTTTAGGGCTTAGGGTTTAGGGCTTAGGGCTTAGGGCTTAGGGCTTAGGGCTTAGGGTTTAGGGTTTAGGGTTTAGGGGGGAGTGCGAGGGGCCTTGGGAGAAGGGCGGGATCAGAGGAGTGGCAGCCCACAGAAGGTGTCCATCATCGTGCGGAAGCGTAAAAGCTTCGAGGCCTGCACCCCGAGACCCCAAACACCCCCAAACCCTAAACCCCTAAACTGCCCTAAACCCTAAACCTTAAAACCCTAAAAAACCCTTAACAAAAACTCTAAAAAAATCCAAAAACATCCTAAACCCTAAACCCTAAACCCTAACCCCTAAACCCTACAGCCTAAACCCTAAACTTTCCTAAGCCCTAAGCCATCAAGACAAAATAAGTAGAAATTGTATGTTGTGTCATTCTGAATTTCCAAGTTGTTTGCCCCCCCCACCCGCTCCCCCTCCCCCCTCCCCTCCCCCCCTCCCCCCTCCCCCCTCCCCCCCTGCCCCCGTCCCCGCCTCAGGTGTTGTTGTGTGGGGAGGGGGTGGGGGGGTGGGCGGAGACCGCTTTCATGGGTTTGTTAGCCAGAATGTGGTGCATTCTCCCCCGCACATGCTGGTGAATGGTAGGGGTACTGTTATGCATGATTGAATTTGTTTTCAGACATGAAAGGAAGGGTTCCATGTGCGCGCTTACAACTTAAGGGCACCCTGCTTCCGGAAAATCGTCTGCTTCTGCAAGGCTTCTGTCCTTCTGCAAGACTAAGAGAAGGAAGGTCTTGACCTGGACGTCTGCCGAATGGGTAACAAGCTTCAAGCTGACTCTATGAAGGTATAAGGTCAGGGCGTGATATTGACAGCCTTCATTGTGGTGTTCATGGGCTGCACGACAAAGTAGCCGCACTGGCTTGGCTCAACCACCAGCGGCAATGCCTAATTGCAACAATGTCACTCACTGAACACAAGCCCTGGACGGCATCAACGAAATTTGAAGCTCTGCCATGTGCAGCTGAAGACGCTGCTCCTATCTGTCCTGCACAGTTTTGATTGCCGCCGACAGCACAGCCAATGTTGAGGCAGTGTCCTTCCAATGACAAAAGACGGCGCTTGAGAAAATTTACATGGCACAGACGCAAACTCTGGTTCTGGCAAATGCTGCAAGGGTCCTGCAGGGCGGACCGTCTGGAAGGATGACATTGCAGCATCAATTGTCGCGTATCCACAAGAGGACACCGTAACTTGCAAAGTCGTGGAGCCATCATTGCAGAAGCGGAAAACATGGCCCTCATCTGCATGCTGCTGACAACTGCTGGCGAGGAGGCTGAGCATGGTGTTCTTCACGAGGTTGGGCGGCAAGGTGGGCTCAAAGGCGCATGGAGCCTGCGTCTCGCTGCAAGCATGCTGGCTGAAGTCGACACTTTCGACATAGGCTCCCCAGTCCACATCAGCCGACGACGCGCCATTTTCCGGAGGTGGCGTAGGTATTATGAGACTTTTGTTCAGCTCCATCTCCAGCAGCAAGGACTGTGCCTCTTGAAGTGCATCGAGTTTCTGCTCCATGCGGTCAAGCTTTCGGGTAATGCTCACTTTCCAGGGTAGCTGCGGCACGAAACCAGAGCCTTCGCTTTGGCCTGTGCCCTGGACATCCCTACTGCCACGGCTAAGCAGAGACTTCGGCGAGTTAGCGCAGCTTGAGTTCCACTTGCCAAAGATTGATTCCACCGTGCTATTCAGCATTTCCCTGAAAGCGCCGACGTTGGAGAACAAGCGATCCCCGGCATCATCGAGAGCTGCGCTGTTGGGCACACCAAGGCCGGCAGATGTGTGCCTCAAAAAAAGAAACTGAAAAAGGGAGAAGGCCTGAGAAGGCTCTGGATTCCTTGGGGGAGGAGGTGAAGCATGTTTCGGTCCCATGAAAGCAAGATTCTTTCTTAGGGTGCAAAATCATTGCGGAAGGCATGCTGTGCTAACCGGGACATAAGGTGAGGGTCACGCTGCGTGCTCCGGAAACAGACAGAGACCTCACTGCAAAGAAAGCGGCAGAGTCTCAAGCAGTGCCAACTCATCGAAGAGAGCTCGCAACTGTCGTATTGTCTGGCCCGCCAACCCGGCATCAACTGATTGGTAAACAGTCGTCTGCAGCAGGGACTTCTCATGCATTGAGTTCTGACAAAAGTTGCTCGGCACTGGAGCGAAAAAACCATCCGCATCCATGCCGAACAAGTCGTGTGCGGCGAATTTTCGAAGAACGTCTCCGTCGATGATCTTGGCCACAATAAGTCCAAGCAAAGGCAAAGAGCTTGACCAAACCTCTCGAAGGCCTTGCTGCATTGCGGCATGCTTCCTGGCAGTAATTGAGTAAGTCTCCTTCAGGGGGCTGTACGCGGCCTTGCAGCTGGTGTAGCCCTGAAGCAGCTCCAGGGCTGAGTGGAAGGATGCCAGGTACTCGTCGAGAGAGTTTAAGAAGTTGTCGAGCTGTGCTCGTAGTGTCCACCACGAGTCATCTAACGTCCGCAACGCGGCAGTAACCTCTTGCTGTTCAAGCTCTGCGAGAACCGTCCTTGAATCTGCGTGCTTTATCAAGTCGTTTTGCAGTCGCTTGCCGTGGGAAGCTGCTGCCTTGTATATTCCGAGCGTGCGGCTTTTCGCTCGCAGAGACCTGCTCATCTGCATCACATACTCCTTGGCCCCGCACTGGACACAACAGTTGTCAACCCATGTGCCTACATACCGCTCGTACCCAAAAAGGAACATCATACACGCTTCTAGGATCTGCGAGGTCTCGTTTGTGCGAATTTCGGCAGATTCAGAACTGGTCAGCTTCTGGGCAGTTGTGGATTGCAATACCGCATGCAGCTGCTTCACATGCGATTTGGCCCTGTGTAGAAATGCTGTTCCATTTTCCATTTCTGGCTTGCGCGCAACCAGCTGCTGGAACTGCTGCAATGCTCGCCATGTTGCAGCTCTAGCCGTCGGCTTCATGTCTGCTAAGAGCATCGCCCTCATCTCTGCAATATCTTTGGAAACTTCTTGCTGAAGTAAATTACCGCCTGAAGAAGCGTCTGGATCCGAACCTGAGCCGCCCAAGTAGTGGTCGAAGAGAGCCTCCCTCAGCACTCAGCACCCAACAATCCTAGAAATTGCAACTGAGACGACTCGCAAAAGCACACACTGACGCCATCCATGCTTAAGTTTGCCGCATGTTCTTTCCCAGCACGGCCACACCATCTTCCAGACTCCTCAGGATCGTGGCGTCGCCTCTCTTCACGAGGTCGCCTCAGCCCGCCCTGCGCAGTCCGCACAGTTTAGGATTTAGGGTTTAGGGTGGTGTTCGCAAGGCTGGGCTCGAGGCGGATGCAGTGCAAATCACAGAAGGTTCGCGCCAACCCGTGCCTTGGCTGACCACATGCCAGTTTGCCTTTCTAGTCCAAAATAGGGAACCCTAAACCCTAAATAGGGAATTGGGGAATGGATCCCTATAGTAGTCCCTATATGTCCCCGAAGGACCAGCAGGTTGATGAGACACTACGCCTCATGGTACATCCACGAGAAACGCATTGACATGTCAGGCAAGGTGCTGCATAGCGTTGCAGTCATTGAAACCCGCTTTGGCGATTTCGATATTGTGGGAATATTTTCCTACTTCCATCGCATAAGCAGCTGTACTTAATATGTTGTCAGTCGCCGCCTCTACGAGTTCTCGGGTTGGGAGCTCGACTCCTGGACCAAAAAAGGTCACGATAGGATTTGGTATGGCGGATATAGGAAGCCTCTTGACGGCCCACGCAAGTCGGTCCAACGCTCCTATGCCGATATCAATACCATTGTTGATGCTCTCGGAGTGCAGCGCTCGCGAATTTTCGCGGTCCCAGCACTCCTTGGCACTCTTGTAGGTAACACCTTCGTCGCCTTCTGTGTTTACAGCTGTTTCTCCAGTTCCTGCCGTTGGAAAGGTCTTCTTCTGCCAAGCCAAGCCAGCCTTAGGAGCGATTTCCCGCTCCCGTGTTTCTGGACTTGGGCGAGCCTTATCATTGGTGCTATCATATGGCGGATAATGCACATATGACTCTGTTCGCTTGTTCTGGCTGAAGACATAGTGGCACGGGTTGTGTTTTCCTCCAAGCCTTTGGCGAGGCTGTTCATCGCCTCTTGGCTAAAGGAGCGCGAGCCCGGGTGCGACTCGTCCTTGCATTCCGGTTCGTACTCCGGTTCCCCATTATTATTATCATTATTATTATTATCATTATTATTATTATTCCGCAGTGAAGGTCAACAGCGTTAGGGGGGCCCCGGGGGCGAAGGCGAAGGCGAGACCTGGCATGGCACACTGAGCTCTCGTGCAAACGCAAAAACCCTAAACCCCAAAACCTTCAACCCTAAACCCTAAACCCTAAACCCTAAACCCTAAACCCTAAACCCCAAGACCCGGGCTGGCCTGGGAACCCGCAGCGAGATCCGCGTTGAAGCTGGTCACGGGGATGACGTTCCAAAGTGTGTTGCGCAGGGGCTCGTCCAAGGGATGGAGTGCATCGCCATCTATGCAAACATCGTTTGGGGCAATGGATGGACTCAGGCTACCCTTGGTAAGGCACCAAGAACCGGTTGCACTGTCATAATTCAGGCTTGCCACGGCACTTCCGGAAGGTTGTGCAAACCCAGGAAGGAAGCTAAGCTTCTGGACGAAGGATGGGCGCTCTCCTTCTTGGCTATTTTGAGTTGGGCAGTAGATGCCCTCAAACGCCTTGACGCCGGCGCTGTCCAGGCCTTTTTGCTCCTGACCTCCTGTCCTCTCGAAGGCCACGGGGCTGGAGCTCAATTGGCAGCAGGTGAACTTGTACTTCACCCAGCGTCCCTGAGGGTCAACTATGCTTTGCAACTCCTGCATGCCATGGGCTTTGGGACACTTCACCTTCATCTCCGTAGGATTGCCTTCTTCTGTGGTTTCGGGCTCGCTGCATGCCCCAAGGGATAAAACCTCCACGCAACGGTACTTAATACTGGGCAGCAGTGCACTGTTACCCTCGTGGTCTATATGAAAGTACTGGAGCAACTTGCCGTGCTTGCAGCTGACGCGAAAGGAATTGCCCGCGATGTACCAGCTGCTGAAACGCACAGCCCAGTCTTCATAAGCTTTTTCCTTGGTCTCAGGGTTCGTCCAGATGTGAACACGTGCCTTCGCTGTGTCTGGTAAAGCTTGGAGGTTGCTTGTTTGACGGAATGAGTCCATCAAGACAGATCTCTCCCAGCCCTTCTTTGACAAGTCGGTGAGCAGGGCAAAGGGGGTCCAAGGGTCTTGTGTCCGGCCCTTGCCCACAGCCGCGAATCTGTCCTGCGATCCGGAGTAGAATGGGATGTAGTGTAAGAGCCAGTCTTCAACATAAGAATCGGTCTCTGACGTCATCAACTTCCGCAAGCCATCCAAACCAATCTTCATCCGAAACGACTGGCCATCGCTGCCATCGCAGCGCTGCATCAAAGCGCCCGTGAAGCACAATCGGCTGCCTGAAGGGCACATGGTTCTCTGCAACGGTTGCTTGGGATCCATTTAGCCGTTCTTCGTCTCATAACAGTGAACAGTGTACTCATGTGTACTCATTATTCTTGTCATCATTCTCCGCCACCCCGCGGGACTCAGCCTCCACCCCGGCCCCCCCTTGATTTTCCCGGAGCCATACCAAGGCCAAGTTATAGATTTAGGGTTCATAATATGTTCTATCGGCATTTGAGATACACCCACCTGGCTCCGCCTCTGGAACGCCAGGACTTCCCGTTACTGCACCGAGGGTGCGGGGATTGGGTTTGCGTTTAGGTGCCGTTGCCGACACCTCACCCCAGGGATGCGGCAGCTGCTCTGTACTCAGACCAGGAGTTGTGAGGGTCCACCCGCAGAGTCTTTTAGTCTTTTAATCGTGGAGTCTTTTGACTGTGTTGGGGCGCCTCCATCGAGCAGTCAGAAACCCGACCCCTTCAGTTCTCAAAGTTTCAAGTCATTCGCTGCGCTGCCTGTCGGGTTCCCGCAAAGCCGGGTGTTCACGCAATACCCAACAGCTTGGTCCGCCTTGTTCCTTAGCTGCAGCTTCTCATTCGACAACCTTCGGACACTGTCGACTCAACCAGTGCCAGAGGAAGCCAAGGATCTTTATGCTAAATTTCAAAGGCTCCTCCTTTGTAGATTCTGGAT
This sequence comes from Symbiodinium natans, assembly GCA_905221605.1. Taxonomy (NCBI): domain Eukaryota; class Dinophyceae; order Suessiales; family Symbiodiniaceae; genus Symbiodinium; species Symbiodinium natans. Next base: position 347,200 of record CAJNDS010002255.1, read on the forward strand.
TCCTGGTCGCAACTCCGGCACAGGTTCCCTCGCGTCCGGTCTCTCCTGAATGCATGTTGATCCCGTTGAGGACCCCGACAGTGTCACAGTCCACTTTGAACTTGAAACCATGAATGTCCCTGGCTTTTCTGCTTTCGAGATCATCTGCACGGCCGTAGCCGTACATGTTTTTCTCTTTTTTGACTTCACTTGGCTCTGGCTGTAGCTCCTCCGTTACCTGATAAACCTCCGAGACCAGGCCTGCAAGCGCGTTGGCATCCGTCGGAGGGGTACCAGAGCACGCGGTCCACTGAAGCCCTTCCGACACGCACTCACCTGGCTGGCTGGCAGTTAGCAATGCAACTCACAAGTCTGAAGCGCTTTGTGACATACGGTGAATGCGCCAGCCTCGACCAACTCCCTTGAAGCGGCGCCTGAGCTGAACTCATTGAACCGCCTGCAATCCCATCTCAAAATCTAGCAAGCATCATCAAGAAGAACAGCTGAATTGAGGTGACAAGCCGCTTCGTTATCGAGTATCCATCCACCAGTTCTGGGATGATCTCGTCCGTCCCCATGGCAGTAACCTCGGTCCCTTTGGGGGTGATAGCCTCGATTTTGAAGTACTGCCTGGCGCCGAAGAAAAGCTCCTGATAACCGCGTGTGTAGAGGTCCATGTACGTGGTGCCAACAATCTGGATGCAAGCGCCGCACGCAAAGTTGCTGAGACCCGAAAAACCGTCCGCGTCGACCCAGCGTCCGTCCAGGCAGGTGATAAAACCTGACGAGCCCGTCTTCTTCAGCACAACGTAGCGCTCCTGCCAACATTGAACCTGCAACGCCTGGCCATGAGAAGCCCCCACAAGCGGGGACTTGAAAACTCCAGAAACCATTTCATTCGAAGCAGAAGCGGCAGAAGTGTCTCCAAACGTGCATGGTCCGCACTCGCCGACCCCGATGCCGCCAAGCATCAACTTGTGCTGGCACGCGTTCATCAGATCATGGTTTAGGCACGCCGGTTGAAGAAAGGCAACGTCGTCTGGTCTAGTATCGAGCAGGAATCTTCTCCGAACAGTGGTGTGCATGCAAAGCACCGGGTTGGCAATTGCACATGCCATGACGTTTTTGTTCATGGCAGCAAGGCGACCTTCTGAACCCAGCTCACGGTACAAAGTGGCGCAGCTGCTGTAGAGTCGGCACACCTGTGCTGACATGACAGTCCCAATGAAGAAGAACTTGCAAAGTTGCTCCTGCTGACAATGGATTTCGCACTGCTCAGAGTCCAGGCCTTTTGGGCCCTCCAAGTGTTCATGTATGGTACGCAGGAGCTCCAAGGGGCTGCAAGCGAACTGGCCCATAACGATTGTGGTCACCGGCGCAAAGAACTTGCCGTCCCTGCTTCCGGGAGGGATCGAGGCCCAGGCTTCTCCGGTGACCGGGGCAGTTTCGCCCCAAAGAGGTCCTGCACATTGGGGTTTAGGCTTTAAAGGCTTTAGCGTTTAGGGCTTAGGGTTGAGGGCTTCGGACTTCCGCCAAAAGAGGTCCTGCACATTGGGGTTTAGGCTTTAAAGGCTTTAGCGTTTAGGGCTTAGGGTTGAGGGCTTCGGACTTCCGCCAAAAGAGGTCCTGCACATTGACAAGGATGTAGCCAGTGGTCGTGCATCAAAGAAGTCGAAGGATCATCCAGAACGACGATGTCAACCTCGGACTCGCCGGGATGGGCAACCTCCGCCGTAGTGTTCAGGGGGCCGCAGTTCGCCGCGGCCAGCTCAGCGCGCAGAGTGCCACTACTCACCTGCCCCTCAATCTGAATTGCAGTGAATTGCCGGCCCTGGTCAAACAATCTGATCATCAGGTTGCCTCGGCCACGCTTCAGAAGCAAGCCGACTTTGCAGGAATGGTGGGATTGAAGAATTTTCGAAAGCCAGGCAGGGGAGTTTCTCATATTTCTACCAAGGGCGTGAACAGTCCCAGTGCCTCTTTCAGATCTAGGAACAGAAGTCTGAGGCGGAGGCCGTCATCAGCAATCGTGGCCAGCGTCTCCCCGTGGAACTCCATGTAAGCAATATCGGGCTCTGCAAAGTCCAGGTCTGGCTGTGATCTTTGGATGAGCCACTCACGGTTGGCGGCGTCGAAATGCAGCCAGGATGTCTCATGAACCGATCGTCCCATCCGCATGTATGCCGTTCCTCCAGGCGAAAGATCGCCAGCAGGACAGAAGGATCCTGACAGAGAATGGTGGTTTGGAATGGCGATGTCGACGCACCGACTCCGGTCATCGCAGTTCGGGATGCGGGCGACAACAAGCTGGTCATCGCAACCCTCGATCAAAGAAACCGGGCAGCGGAACCTGAATGCGGTGCACGCTGTGTTCCACTGATAGAAGGCACAGTCGCTCCGGCTGCGGCAGGCCTGACGGCACTCCTTCTCCGAAGGCACGTCCATGATGAAGCTTGCCCCAGTTTTAAACGGAACTGTCTGGGGTGGCAGCCAGCAAGTGTCGTCCAACACTTTCATTTCGACGATCGCCGCCACGGAGGGGCCGTGGTTGTGCGGTGGCCATTCATACAGGCCATGGATCTCACAACTAAAGCTCAGGTGTCCTCGCCCGTTGCTTTCTTGGTTCAAAGCAAACTGGACACCTGCTTCGGGGGATAGGCGCAAAGCTCCGGTCGCCACGTCCAGATCGAATATGTGGAAACCCTCAAAGGTTCCTTGACCGGTCAAGCGATCCACCTTCACCGCATTATCGCAGTTGGCGATGAAGCGGCTGGGCGCAAGACCATCCTCTTGTTTCAGAGGTCTGGCGGTGGTTGCGGACTGACCCACCGTAGCACGCACGGGGTTGGCCGGATCTCCACTGTCATAAGAAAGGAAACTCCATGTTTTTGGGAAGAGCAGTGTAACGTGGGTCTTGTAAACTGATGTATTCCCATCACTTTCGGTGACTCGACCTTGCACCCGACACAGGGCCCCTTTGGTGGTGTTGAAGGGAGCTTCTCCGGTCACACCTCCAGAGGACCCGGACGCTGCCATCGACATCACCAGGTCGAAGTTCGTCGCGATGCCCGCCGCAGACCCCAAGGAGGGATTACACTCCAGGCTTGGCTCTTGGAGTGCCAATCCTGCACTTGTCACGGGGCTGTAGGAGCGTTGATAGCAGGGATGGAAGATCAATGGATAGGCGCCGTAGGAGATGCCCTTCTCCACTTCGACTTTGATGCGCGCGGACGCGGTGCCGCCTTCTCTCGACACGGCCGTGACGAGGCACTCAACGGTGAAGGGCTCAGAGCCTGGGACCGACAGTCCGACAAGCTGCAGGCGGCCATCTGTCCTGTCCAAGCGGAAGCCGTGCAAGAGCAAGTCACAAGCCTCGTCCACATAGTAGGAGTAGCTGGTGCGCGGCACCGGGTAGCCCGTGACACTTGTGGCACCCAACACAATCGGGGCCACAAAGTACGTGAAGGGAGCAGCTTCGCGATGACCGCCAGAGCACTTGCAGCAGGCTTCCATGGACGACAAGCCTCTCACCGGAGTGGGAGTGCACTTGGTCGCGTGGCATGTCTTCCCCTGTCAGTCAGGTCACGGTCTCCGCTTCATGAGCATTACATATTGGGCTATTGCATTTCAACGATCTCTGGCCTCCAGATCTCTCCAGCCGGGGGTGTCCATGCACGGCTCGCACATGTCACGTTGCTGGACTGACACGTAAAGCTCCACCACGTTCACAAAGGCGAAGGGCCGCATACTTCGCGTTGCCTTTTGGAAGCATTTGGGAACCAGGGAAGAAGTAACAGCTTCGGTCACTTTGTCTTGCATTTGTGTTTGAACTTGCCAAGAACGACACGAACAAATCAGGAGCTAAGTACCGATCTTGCTGCGAGACGGGTTGGGATCCGGGTTGGGGGAATGCAGGGAGTGCCTGGTGCCTTCTACCCTACCGCATGGAGTACTCATCCAGCCGAAACCTCAGGACAGCATGCAAACGACAGACACAAACGACCAAAGACCCGGCAGTGTATGCATCCGTCACCTTGCAGTCAACCCTTCGCAGTCGTTTCAAACTCTGAGGTGCCTCGCGCATGTCGCAGAAGCACAAGGCGGCAGCATTAGAGGTAGGCCCAACACCGGGTGCTCCTGGTGCCTTCGCACAGTCGACATCATACACAGGATCATTTGGATCCCAGAAAGAACAACTCCTTTCCGCGACAGAGTAAAATGGAACGCCCCAAGAACCCGCCATTCGCACTGTCTCGGCTGGATTGCATGGCATGCCAAGGCCCTTCATGACGAAGTTCATCTTGTCCCATGCATTGATCGTTGCCATCGTATTCTTGTCGCAGAGGCCCATGCCGCTCCTTGAACAAGCCGCGTTGCATGGCTCCAAGGGGTTCGCCAGGACCCAACGTGATGTGAGCAAGCCGTGCGGCATGGGGGATTCCTGACACGATGCTCACTATTGCTGTCACAACAGTACTGAAAGCCCATAAGTGCAAGCAAGTGCAAGGAAGCAACGAGCCTCACAAGTGCACAGGGGCCGATCAAAATCAGGAAACTTCACGATGTCACAGTCGATGTCATCCGCAACTTGCCCACTCCAAGGAGAGCAAGTTCCACCCGCATAAAGCGGGGCTCCTGCAAAATCCTGCCCTTCTTTACTTTTGGCTGCATCGCATGGCCTGCCGAGAGAGGTCATCACGCTGTTCATCTTGTCCCAAGTATTGATCGCTGCCATCCTATTCTTGTCGCACAGGCCCTTGCCGCTCCTCTGACAAGCCGTGTTGCATGGCTCGCCCGTATCGGCCAGTAACCATGTGGCCTGACAAGCACCATTATTGCATCAAGAACATGTTGTTATGCAGCGTTGCTTTCTCGCTCAAAACGCACTACGTAGAATAAAACATGTTACAATGTTGCTGCTTCTCGCGAGCACAACACTCCACATAACAAGCGAACTTCCTGCGAGAACTAAGTACTGGAATCCCGTTTCAAGCACACAACGGAAGCCCGCACAGCTGCCGTGCTGTGGTGCCGAAATCCCACAAACCCTGCCTTAGAAATGCTACAGGGCAGCAGCTGTGTAGCAGAAGATGTAAACATGCTGCGTTCTCTGATGCCACTACACACTAGTCAGAGGGCATTGTACAAGATGCAGAGTCTTCGGCTCTGACAGTAGCCACTATTCCTGGTTGGCAGCACTCTAGCGTCTCCGAGCCTACGCGCCTCATGACAAGTGCACAGGGGCCGATCAAAATCAGGAAACTTCACGATGTCACAGTCGATGTCATCCGCAGCTTGCCCGCTCCAAGGAGAGCAAGTTCCACCCGCATAAAGCGGGGCTCCTGCAAAATCCTGCCCTTCTTTACTTTTGGCTGCATCGCATGGCCTGCCGAGAGAGGTCATCACGCTGTTCATCTTGTCCCAAGTATTGATCGCTGCCATCCTATTCTTGTCGCACAGGCCCTTGCCGCTCCTCTGACAAGCCGTGTTGCATGGCTCGCCCGTATCGGCCAGTAACCATGTGGCCTGACAAGCACCATTATTGCATCAAGAACATGTTGTTATGCAGCGTTGCTTTCTCGCTCAAAACGCACTACGTAGAATAAAACATGTTACAATGTTGCTGCTTCTCGCGAGCACAACACTCCACATAACAAGCGAACTTCCTGCGAGAACTAAGTACTGGAATCCCGTTTCAAGCACACAACGGAAGCCCGCACAGCTGCCGTGCTGTGGTGCCGAAATCCCACAAACCCTGCCTTAGAAATGCTACAGGGCAGCAGCTGTGTAGCAGAAGATGTAAACATGCTGCGTTCTCTGATGCCACTACACACTAGTCAGAGGGCATTGTACAAGATGCAGAGTCTTCGGCTCTGACAGTAGCCACTATTCCTGGTTGGCAGCACTCTAGCGTCTCCGAGCCTACGCGCCTCATGACAAGTGCACAGGGGCCGATCAAAATCAGGAAACTTCACGATGTCACAGTCGATGTCATCCGCAGCTTGCCCGCTCCAAGGAGAGCAAGTTCCACCCGCATAAAGCGGGGCTCCTGCAAAATCCTGCCCTTCTTTACTTTTGGCTGCATCGCATGGCCTGCCGAGAGAGGTCATCACGCTGTTCATCTTGTCCCAAGTATTGATCGCTGCCATCCTATTCTTGTCGCACAGGCCCTTGCCGCTCCTCTGACAAGCCGTGTTGCATGGCTCGCCCGTATCGGCCAGTAACCATGTGGCCTGACAAGCACCATTATTGCATCAAGAACATGTTGTTATGCAGCGTTGCTTTCTCGCTCAAAACGCACTACGTAGAATAAAACATGTTACAATGTTGCTGCTTCTCGCGAGCACAACACTCCACATAACAAGCGAACTTCCTGCGAGAACTAAGTACTGGAAGCCCGTTTCAAGCACACAACGGAAGCCCGCACAGCTGCCGTGCTGTGGTGCCGAAATCCCACAAACCCTGCCTTAGAAATGCTACAGGGCAGCAGCTGTGTAGCAGAAGATGTAAACATGCTGCGTTCTCTGATGTGGAGTGCATGCCACTACACACTAGTCAGAGGGCATTGTACAAGATGCAGAGTCTTCGGCTCTGACAGTAGCCACTATTCCTGGTTGGCAGCACTCTAGCGTCTCCGAGCCTACGCGCCTCATGACAAGTGCACAGGGGCCGATCAAAATCAGGAAACTTCACGATGTCACAGTCGATGTCATCCGCAACTTGCCCGCTCCAAGGAGAGCAAGTTCCACCCGCATAAAGCGGGGCTCCTGCAAAATCCTGCCCTTCTTTACTTTTGGCTGCATCGCATGGCTTGCCGAGAGAGGTCATCACGCTGTTCATCTGGTCCCAAGTATTGATCGCTGCCATCCTATTCTTGTCGCACAGGCCCTTGCCGCTCCTCTGACAAGCCGTGTTGCATGGCTCGCCCGTATCGGCCAGTAACCACGTGGGGGCCGGCTGGCCCGATGCGGCCTGACAAGAACCATCATTGCGTCAAGAACATGTTGTTATCGAGCACAACACTCCACATAACAAGCGAACTTCCTGCGAGAACTAAGTACTGGAATCCCGTTTCAAGCACACAACGGAAGCCCGCACAGCTGCCGTGCTGTGGTGCCGACATCCCACAAACCCTGCCTTAGAAATGCTACAGGGCAGCAGCTGTGTAGCAGAAGATGTAAACATGCTGCGTTCTCTGATGTGGAGTGCATGCCACTACACGCTAGTCAGAGGGCATTGTACAAGATGCAGAGTCTTCGGCTCTGACAGTAGCCACTATTCCTGGTTGGCAGCACTCTAGCGTCTCCGAGCCTACGCGCCTCATGACAAGTGCACAGGGGCCGATCAAAATCAGGAAACTTCACGGTGGCACAGTCGATGTCATCCGCAACTTGCCCGCTCCAAGGAGAGCAAGTTCCAGCGGCATAAAGCGGGGCTCCTGCAAAATCCTGCCCTTCTTTACTTTTGGCTGCATCGCATGGCTTGCCGAGAGAGGTCATCACGCTGTTCATCTGGTCCCAAGTATTGATCGCTGCCATCCTATTCTTGTCGCAGAGGCCCTTGCCGCTCCTCTGACAAGCCGTGTTGCATGGCTCGCCCGTATCGGCCAGTAACCATGTGGCCTGACAGGCAGCATCCACAACAGCTTACAAAAACCCGAAACTCTGAACCCTAATCCCTAAACCCTAAACCCTGATCCCTAAACCCTAAACCCTAAACCCTAAACCCTAAACCCATTCTCTGCAATGGGAGCACACCCCGGTGCCTCGAACTTACCCAGCTTTAGCCCACGGAAGGCAGAGCCGTCACGTACCTGAACTGCTTCCTTGGCTCTGCTGCTTCGGCCCCCTGGCTACAGTTTAGGGTTTAGGGTTTAGGGTTTAGGGTTTAGGGTTTAGGGTTTAGGGTTTAGGGTTTAGGGTTTAGGGTTTAGGGTTTAGGGTTTAGGGTTTAGGGTTTAGGGTTTAGGGTTTAGGGTTTAGGGTTTAGCGATGTGCCCGCTACTGAGCGAGCTTGGGGTTCATGAGCAATCCATGGGACCCAATAAGCCCTCATCCCTGTGAAAGATCATATACTGCCCACACGCTCAGCGTCATAACCCTTGACCAGATCGTCTACAACTGGGTTGGACGTCTGTTTCCAGATCTGGTCGCGCAGTTCATGCTGGTGACCCGGCCACCGCAACCTTGCACGCTCTCTCTAGCCATGTAAGGTCCCTAAACCCTGAACCCCAAACCCTAAACCCTCTCATCCCACCGCTGGCTCCACAATGTCGAGGCCGCCACTTGAAGGTAAATTTGCCATTGATTCGGAAATTCTCCAACTGGTCAAAAATCGCGAAGTTGTCCGCACTGGGATCAAGCGGATTCCTGTCGCGAGGCACGTGCAGCTTTGATTTCTATCTACAGTGTGCTCTCTGCCAATTATGTCCTCTTGCCTCGCCACATTCGAGCAAACTTGGTTTGTAATTGCTCTTTTTCGGCCCCTGGGACTACCGCTTCGGACACTGCAGACAGTAGGAGAGGACCACAGGTCATTCAGTGCAACTTGGTGGCGCAGAGCACGTCGAACGATTGGCTGCCATGTAAAGTTCGCTTGCATATAGAGGGCTCTGCATGCATTGGTGGAAGGCTCACCATGCTATCCATGCATGTTGTGCAACATACCCTGTTCCCACCCATGGCAAATGTTGTCCATTGAAGAAGGCATTCCAGAAAGGCTATGCGAAAGTTTGCCATTGCTTCGCTGTTAATGCTAATGCAAAGCCAGTTTTTACAGCTTTTCGACAAGCTGGCCGACAAGGGAGCTCCCGAAGGAGGCCTAGAGCGCGATCTTCAATCTTTTCTGGATCAGCTTACAGACATGGTCCTCTTTGCCTCTCGCGTGACCCAACCGCAGGTGATTGACCTGACTCTGTGACTTGCCTGTTTGCTTGGTTGGTTCCTTGGTGCGTGGAGTGCGTCTTCTCACTGTTGCGCCCGCCCGCGTCTTGAACATCTTTCAATCATGATTGGGCCCCAATAGCGAGCGCTGGCTCAGCTTGCGTGCACTCGTGTGATTGCTGCCAATGAACGAAGACTTTAAGATTGGATGCTAGGTTCACGGGCTGACCTCCCGTTTTCTGGTGCCCCAATACAAATACCCGTGAAACCCTTCTACTAGAGGTGTCTGTCCGATCATGCATCACAACCTGTGAAAGACACGAACTGTCAACTGTCATAGGCGACATAACGCTTGCAGTTCAAGAGTCTTCGACAACTCGGCGAAGACCGTTGGAACTGTCTGGCGATACACGAGTTTCCACTGGGACGCATCATAGCCGTGCTGGCAGTCCCCGTCCAGCTCCGAGGCCCGGCCTGCAAGGAAGGCATAGGAAGGCCGTGGAGGGTTTCGGCTTTAGGGTTCACGGCATTTTGTGAACTGTCCGAAGCGCCTCCGCAGAACGAAGAGATAGTACAGCATGCGCCTCCTGTACCAGACCAGTCAGCCTCGGAAAATCGGTGGATGGGATATGAGTCCACGGGGCAACTTGGCTCTGTCGAGCATGTGCTCGGCGTCGTCTGTGCCGATAAGTTGAGCTTGACGTTGCCTCTCATAGCTCGGCACAGCTCAAACTTCGAAGCCTCAGCATCGGCCGCCAAAAATCTCCAGACCGTACGCACAGGTGAGCCAATCGCGTCCCCCGATAATGGCCGACCCCACAAAGGATGTTAGAATGGATGGTCTAAGAGTCTACATCAGGCTCAAAAGAAATGCATCAGGCTGGTATCAGGTCTAGCTTTGTGCTCCATCGGGCCTTTAGGCTTCGGGTCCAAGACTTACTTAAGAGTCATGCTCCACAGGACTCCACCATGCCAGATCATCTGAATTGCGGCCGCGTTACAGTCGTATGATTGTTGCGCGTCTGTGTCTTCATTTGGTGTTGCTCCACGGCTTCCTGCACGCTCCGCCAAGCTTCTTGATGGTTCAATGTTTGGACTCTGCAACTTTGCTGCTTTGTCCGAAGAAAGGATGACTGTTGGTTGCTTACCCGTGACATTTTTGGCTTGGTTGTAATTTCTTGCTTGTTTTCTTCGAGTTTCCTTGCAAAACATTGCTCGGTTGTGACTTTTTTCTCGCCTTCGCCGCTTTTGGGTTTAGGGCTTCCAACGTGAACCTTGCAGGCTTCCTAGCCAATGCCATCTCTCCGCTTAGGGTTTAGGGTTGAGGGTCCAGAGCTTCCCTGCCAACATCTGCCTTTAGCAGTTTGGAGTTTAGAATTTGGGTTTTGGGTTTAGGGTTCAGGGTTGGGCTGATGTATATCCCCCCCCCTGATTATTCGGGCGTCCGCTGTTGCGGTTCCCCTCATTTTTTATAGGTTTACATAAACGTATATATTTCAAACCCTACACCACCGTTATAACCACAGCAATAAGTCGATGATGATGTAGGCACCCCAACCCTATAGGGTTAAGGTTCCTAGGCTTAGGGTTTAAGATTGAGGCATTTAAGCGTAAGCCCGCAATGAAACCTAAACCCCAACCGTTCAACCCGATAGAGTTAAAGTTAAGGGGTTAGGGTTTTTGATTAGGCATTTTAAGCTTTAAACCTCAACCCACAGAGCATCTAAAACGAAAACTCAGGGAGTTTTAACCTTAAGGGTTGGAGGTTCGGGCAGTTAAACCTTAACCCATCTAGGCATTAAAAACGAAATCTCATAGAGTTTTAAAAGGGTTTAACGTTCGGGCATTTACACCTTAACCAGGGTCAGAACCCTAAAACCCGATAGGGCTCTATAAGGTTCAAAGGTTTAACCCTAAAGGGTGCTGAAGGTTTACATGCCCAGACCTTAGGCTTTCTTGAACCATTGAACCCTATAGGGTTTAAAGGTTTAGGGTTTAAGGTTTGGGCATTACCTGTACGATAGAACCTAAAAACCCTATAGGGCTTGGGGCTGAAATCCCTAAACCTTAAATCCCATAGGGTTATGCCTATGTTTGTAAGGCTTTCGTCCCGGTGACGCGAGAATACTGTGAGCAAATGTCCTTTTCACGACTACCTGGGTTTCAAATGAAAAACAAACACATTGTTATATGATGGAAATCAGGTTTTGCTTATCGGGGGATGGTTGCGCGTGATATCTTAGCTAAGGGTAAAGCTTTTAGGATGGATGTTTTGTTTTGCTTATTGGGCGTGATGGGGTTACCCTCATTTTCTTATAGGTTCATTACATGTATATAAGTCAAACCCTGAACCATAGTTATAACCGCAGCAAAAAAAGTGATAACCTTGTCATATACATATATCCGCAGAGCTCGTCACTTTCACTACTTCTCGGGATTCAAAATGTAAACAAACTATTTCGATAAATGATGGAATTCAAGTCTTGCTTATTGGGGGATGGTTGCTTGAGATATCTCAGCTAAGGTAAAGTCTTTAGGATAGATGTTTTGTTTTGCTTATTGGGGCGCGATGCTGTTCCCCATATTCTTATGGGTGTACATAAGTGTATATAAATCAAACCCTAACCCATAGTTATAACCGTAAACCGACCCCATATTGAATATTGAAACAGACAGCTCAATATTCAATATCAGGCAGAATCCAAGATCCAAGATCCAAGACGCCCATGGGAGAAATTCCGATGCAATCTTGGATCCCACCCGGGCCCTGGATCCAAGATTGCTCCGGAAATTCTCCCGTGGGCATCTTGGATCTTGGATCTTGGATCCCACCCAACATTGAATATTGAAAAAAATCCCCGGAAGAAATGGTAGGTTGGTAGGTTGGTAGGTTGGTAGGTTGGTAGGTTGGTAGGTTGGTAGGTTGGTAGGTTGGTTAACCCATGGGCCCGAAAAACTGGTAGGTTGGTAGGTCGGTAGGTTAGTGGGCCCATAGGCCCTGGAAAAGGTGGGCTGGTAGGTGGTGGATCCGCCCCATAAAAGTTGACGTGTTGATGTTGATAGGCTGGTAATAGGTGCATATGTAATCCATACCTTAGTGATGCTGGAAGCGTTTGAAAGCATGACATGATCTATGAGACGTTACTTTCTGAGGTTCTACATAGTTTAACATGGTACACATAATCCAAGGTTTGGTTCACTAAGTTAACTGTTGGATAATAATTTGAGCAAATACTGCCCGAAAACCATATTCAGACTTCAGCTAACTCAGTTCCCGTAGAGTTTGCCTTAAAACCTATGTGTTCAGTTACTCAAAGATTTGAACAATTAATTGGAGTGGCTCTAGGAACAATTGATTGGATGACAAAACCTAAAGCTCGAAATTCACTGAATTCCGGAAAATGCTTTTCTGGAATTTAACTAGTTGAATTACTTCAAGTGTTTTGATCACTTTCATTATTTCTTGGGACTCCTCCTAGTAAAAATCTAAATGATTCGAACACTTCCACCGTTTTCGATACCCTCCTTGACGCCGTTGCAATTACAATAACCAACTAATATAATTGAATTATGAAAGTGGTTGTTCGGAGATTGGCTCATGTATGTAATTGTTTGATTAATCTAACTTTCTTGGGACACCCCCAATTGAATCATTCGACTTGATTTCATTACATGTTTATTCGGGTTTAATGAAGATCATTACAAACATGAAATAGCTAGTTTTCGCATACCACTTCCAGAATTTGACCTATTTGCTTATCTCGATTGACAATGCATCTAGTGTTTGAAGGAGATAGATTACGTGAATTGTTCAAATACTTATTTGGGTGGAGGGTGGTGGTGGTCCGAGGAACTATCTACATTAGTTAAATAGATAAAAGGAATTAACCCAAGTAACTCAATTAGGTTACTTTGAAATGGTGAAAGTAGTACGATAAAAAATAATGGGCTGAAAACAATATAAACAGCATTGGCAGGGTAGGACGAACAGTCAATCTATAGGTACATGGGGGGAGCATATATGTATATGTAGGGATATATGGGGATGTAGAAATGCTGATGGGGCGGAAGCTGGTGAACGGATTGAGCCGGAAAGATGAAGGTGCAGATTTCCCTTGCCATATGATTCACGTGGTTGGGTCGTTGGCTAAACGAGTGCTCCTTTTAGGTCACAGCGGACCATAGTTTAGCCGTTTAGCCCGTAGCTTAAAACACTGCCCGTGTACAACACTGGTTCATGAGGTGCAAACGTCATGCAACATGGGCATGCCACGCCCTTAAGCCTAAACCCCCCGGTAGCGCGGCTGCTCCAAGCTCGCTGACCTCGCTGAGTGAAAAGGTCGTGAGCTACGAGTCAGCTCCGGTGCCATGCAGGTAAAGGCTGACTCGGGGCATGCGGAGCTGAAACGATTTAGGGTTTAGGGTTTCGGGTTTAGGGTTTAGAAAACATGACTGACAACATGTCCTGTTCCAGCCATTGCAGGGAGTGGCCACGCGGGATCTTCTGCAACAAAGCCTGTTCATCCAGCTTGTCACAGACCTGGATTCAGGCACCAACTCGTCAGGTCAAGTCTGCGATGCCCAGATCCCACCCGACCGTGGCCTCTCGGGAAGTGGAGGCAAAGAATACGACACAGAGCCATGGAGCCCATAGACTCCACATGGTGTCCAATAACCGCGAAACGAGAAGCTGATTGCAATTCTGCTTGAGGCTCAAGCTGCAGCAAACATGTGTGCCCCGATAGCTCAACATGGAGCAAATGCCCCGAGACAAGGTGCGTGCGAACTTCCAGTGACTTCCAGCTTGTGTCGGACCGGTTCCTTTCTCTTGCACCCTTCGGGCGTTGCGGAGGTCGTCCCCAGGTCGTCACCATATCGCATCACAAATGTTCAGCATTATCATGAGGTCCCCAAGGCTCAAAGCGTTTGAAAACGCTCATCAAGAGCACATGCATGTCTCACAGCAGCTTTTCACTCCGGAAGCTTTCGCGTTGACGTACTGGTTCTTAGTAGGGTATGGGGGAATGTACCCCTTTCGTAGTCCTTAGAGAATCTAATCCCCTATAATGGTCCCTATAACCCTAAACCCTAAATCCTAAACCCTAAAACCCTAAACCCTAAACCCTAAACCCTAAACCCTAAACCCATTCCCCCATTCCCAACTAAGGACTAGTATCACAAATAGCACCTCGAGCCCTTCAAGTGCTGAGCTACGGGCCTGGGAGACCATCCCCAGCCTAGGGTGGCGCTCAGACGTTTCAGAATGTCTCAAAATTTTGCGGTTTAGGGTTTAGGGTTTAGGGTCTAGGGTTTAGGGTTTAGGGTTTAGGGTTTAGGGTTTAGGGTTTAAGGTTTAGGGTTTAGGGTTTAGGGTTTAGGGTTTAAGGTTTAGGGTTTAGGGTTTAGGGTTTAGGGTTTAGGGCGTGCCAAACGGAAGCGCGCTTTGGGAGCGCGCGGTAGTCTGCAGACCTACCACCCCAAGACCGCCCACTTACAACTCTCAAGGAGTTAAGACCGTTTATTTGTTGCAAAGCATCACACGAGTCAGCACTCACGCCCTTTTGGGGACCTCCACAAGGTGCGTGGACCAGGCACAAAGCTGCAGCAGGGCCAGGGTAAGGCCAGAGGCAGGAAGACTACAGTAGGGCAGATGCGCAGACGGAAAGGCGAGGCAGGGTCAGCGAAGACAGCTTGGGTTGGCGCGAAGGGGCTCAGGCCAGGGATCGGCCAGGAACAGACGACAAAGGCAGCGAGGCTTGGTTGGCGCGAAGGGGCTACAGCCAGGAAGGCAGGGCCAGGGAACACAGCCAGTGAACAGCGTTGGGCAGAGGGCCACGGAAACAGGGCAGGCGTGGAGCAGGCACAAAGCTGGTGTAAGGGCCAGGGCCAGGGCCAGGGCCAGGGCCAGGGCCAGGGCCAGGGCCACGGCCAGCGCCAGGGCCAGGGCCAGAGCCAGGGCCAGGGTCAGGGCCAGGGCCAGGGCCCACTGTTACAACCCAGCTTGGCCAGCAAGCCGCATCTCACAGCAACAACTGGCGGTTAGCGGGCCTTGGTGAGCTGGACACACTATCCTGGGCGGATCTTGAGCCAGACTCCTGCGCGCTTGAACGTTCTTCACCACGTTTGTGGTCCAATTTTTGAACCCAATTTTGGCTCCGGAAAAGAGGCGCAAAACGGGGCTTCTCAAATAGCCGTGTATCAAGCGGCCCAGTTTTGAGAGCCAGTTTAGGGGCTCGATTTAGAGCTGCAAAGTGGTTTGGGCTCTAGCAAAACAATCGGGGCTGTGGAAAATTCGCAAGGATGTTGAACGAAACGTAACGCAACGATCGGCGTTAACCTGATGTTGACTGGACCGACGTTGCGCCTGCAAGCTGCAAGAGGTGTTTGTAACTGTTACAACCCAGTTTGGCCAGCAAGCCGCATCTCACAGCAACAACAACTTTATTGGCGGCTAGCGGGCCTGGTGCGCTGGACATGCTATCCTGGGCGGATCTTGAGGCAGACTCCTGCGCGCTTGAACACTCTTCACCACGTTTACGGTCCCATTTTTTAACCCAAGTTTGGCTCCGGAAAAGAGGCGCAAAACGGGATTTTTCAAATAGCTGTATCAAGCGGCCCAGTTTTGGGAGCCAGTTTAGGGGCCCGTTTCGTGCCTCGATTTAGAGCTCCAAAAATGGTTTGGGTTCTAGCAAAAACGATCGGGGCTGTGGAAAATTCGCAAGGATGTTGAGCGAAACGTAACGCAACGATCGGCGTTAACTTGATGTTGACTGGACCGACGTTGCGCAATCGGCGGCCTGCAAGTTGCCAGAGGTGTTTGTAACTGGGGGTACTTCCAAGCGTCATCGGTTTCTCGTGGCATTCAAGACCCTTAAACGGGGTTAGGAGCGACAGAGGTCGGGATTGGAGGGGGTCATCGGGTGGGTCTGCTGGTTTGACTCACGTGATTGGGTTTAACCTTGTTTGTGTGGGTTCGGCTGGCTTTGATTGCGTTGGATCGTCCTGCTTTGCCTAGGCAGCCACATAGAAAAGAGGTGGTCAGACGGTCGCGCAGGTGAAGAATGTGTAATAAGCTATGGCTCTATGGCGTGTGTGTGTTTGGATGGAATTAAGAGACTTGGAGCCAGCTGAGCCAGCTGCGGGTGCCTTCCTTTAGTAACTTTAGTATTATCGGGCTCAAGGAGGCTTCACATGGCTGCAAGTTATTGGGCATTCAAATTTGAAGCGAGGTTTGAAGCTTTGGATTTGATGCTTGGAGATCAGGGCCGGCCTCAAAAGTGGCAAGCTATTGCCTTCGGGCTTGAAGCCTCACAGGCCTGGCAGCATCGGAAAAGGCCTTGTCTGTCAGCGTATGAAATGTCCTGGCTTGATCTGGCACACCCCTTTACCCCATAGAGTCTTCGCAGTGGTGCGCCAGGCCACAAGTGCTGGAGTACTGTGAGGGTCCAGACTTGCGCGGTGAAATTGAAGCAGAATGACTTCGAAACTGGGACTTGAGACACGTAAGCTTTATTGGTGAAAGCCGCTGCAAGTTTAGAGTCGCTGGCAACCCACCCCCCCCAACCCACTTCCAGGCCCCGTCCCCCCCCACTTCAATGTTGAGCAGGATGCGATCACATCAAGTTTGGGATCCATGGACTGAATTTCAACGTTGAAATTGAGGGGCGCAGGGGAGAAGCACCGTGCGTGGAAGCAGGCCCACAAGCTTGAAAACATCGTGAAACCCCCAAAAGCTCCTATGGCCTAATTAACTCAAGGCCCATGAAATAGACCGTTAGACTATAGCGAGAAGACATGAGTAGGTAGGTTAGGCCATTGGTTGCGGCATCGGTTAGGCCATAGATTACGCCACAGGCGATGAATATTAGGCCATAGGGAAAATTAGGCCATAGGGAAAAACTGCAGCTTGGAAGCCCTCGAAGCCCGTGGAATAACCTGTGGCCTAACCTATGCCCTAACCTATGGCCTAATGTATTTTTCCTATGGCCTAACCCAGAGGCCATAGGTTAGGCCATAGATTAGGCCATACGTGATGACTTAGGCCAGAGGGAAAAACGACAGATTGGAAGCCGTGATTGTAAATAGAGTCAGGGAATGGGCGCGAGCGAGCTGGTGGAGAGATGCAGCTGCATGCTCACTTACGCGGGAAGTGTTCAAGTTTGGGCCAACATGGGATGCGTGAAAAACTACGAGAAACCTAGGACGTGTCGGAGTACCCCCATAGCAGGAGGGGCAGGGCCAGGGCCCTGGGCCAGGGCAGCGACCCAGGTCAACATGGGATGCGTGAAAAACGGCAAGAAACCTAGGACGTGTCGGAGTACCCCCATAGCAGGAGGGGCAGGGGGCCAGGGCCAGGGCGAGAGGGCCAGGGCCAGTCCAGGGCCTGGTCACACAGAAATGGAAGGGTCAGGGACGGTCTTAGGGCCTCCGAGGAGCCTCTAATGCAGGACCCGACAATGTGCGCACACAGCCGGGGTGGAGAGTGACGTGATAGAATGCTGACAACTGCTGACTCGGCCTGTGCCTAGCTGCCTAGCTCGGTTGCCTGGGAAGTGCCACCCTCACAGCTGGTGTCTCTAGCGCAAGTGCGTCGGACCAACCATGGCAAACCCGGCAAGTACCAACAACAATAGCGTTGAAGTTGGTCTCTAGCCTTCTTCGTTTGCAAGGGCTGTGCTGTAAACAAGTCAACAGCATGAGAGGGAGGATGCTCTCCTAAACTTGGGTTCCAATTTGAGGCTCCAACCTGGGTGGCCTTGTATGTTCACACAGGAAATCCAAAATCTAGGGCCCGTTTTCGGTGCCCAGAATTTGAGCTGCTTTTGGAACCCATTTGAGTTCAATAATAATTGAAATTAACTCACAGACAAACAAGATTTTTTCTATTCGATACTGTTTGCATTAACACTCAAGAAAACAAAAAACGCCGTCGACACGCGTGTTCTTGGCTAAACTTGTCTTTAGCTGGCATTCAAGACAAAGCACTCTTGCATTGTTCGCGTGCGATCTTTCTTGCACTGTTTCTTGCCTTCTTTTTGTGTCTCCAAATCCACACACCTTTTACCACCCACACACTTCCACACTTGAACAGCCAGCAGAACCCAGCCGACATACACGCAAACGCACCACCCACCAAAGCCACTTCCACCCACCAAAGCCACTTTGCACCTACACTCCATGACACACTGCCAAACGCCGAAACCACAATACACCCATTCACAATGAAAAAACAAGGTAAACACACACGGACACTTGCAAGTTTATTGTTTTTCTATTTGGTGTTACTTCTAAGACTCCATGCGTTCCACCCTTCACCCACACTAAAACTTTTTCTTGCACACTAAAGTTAAAGACATGCAAACCAACTCTTTGCAACCACAAATGCTCACACACACACACACACATCCACAACACTCTTCATGCACAGAAAAACAGCCAAAACCACAAAATACACATTCTTATAATCTCTTCAGTTCCGATTGCAATTTTCTTTCTTTGTCTTTCTGGTTAATCAACAGCTTACCGGGCTAACAGCACTTACCGAAACACTTGTGTGTGTGAGCATTTGTGGTTGCAAAGTGGGTTGGTTTGCGGGTGCATGTCTTTGGCTTCAGTGTGCAAGGACAGTTTTGGTGTGGGTAAAGGGTGGTACAGGGGAGGCCCTCGCACGCGAAGCCAGAATTGTTGAGATTTTTCGGAGTCGCGCAAACTGGCAACTTTTGCAAACATGTGTGTGTACGCGATATTGCAAGGCCTCAGGCCTTCTGAGGCCTCCCGAACCCTCAGTCATGGGGTTTCGAAGCCTTCCGAGGCCTCCCGAGGCCTCACTCATGGGGTTTCGAGGCCTTTCGAGGCCTCGCGAGGCCTCGACAAAATCCCAAAACCCCTTTAGCTTGCAAGATTACGAGGCCTCGGGGACCCGGGCTTATAATACTATTAGAGGGGTCCCCGCAAGGCCTCGAGCCCGGACGAACCCTGGCTGCCTTTCTTCATTCATGTGAAAAGAATTTTAAGCCGCAGCCGGCTCCAAGTCCTCTTCATTCTCACTCTATTCAAAACATCACGACGGACCTCGAAGGGGCCTCGACCGCTGAAGATGATCCTGCAAAAGCTATTCTTGCTGCCGCAAGTTTTAATTTCAGACTTCTCGACGGGCCTCAAATAAGGCCTCGATGATCCTGAGCTTTCAAAGATTTCGACGGGCGTGAGAAAGTCCTGAGAAGCCCTCTGCGTGACATTGCAAGCTGATGTTGGTAGTTGGTAGTCTCCAGCGGGCAAGCAAACAAAATCGCGCCCTGTTCAACTGGAGGAGGCCTCGCACCGGCCTCGGGAGGCTTGGAAGCCTTCAGCAAAGTCTGAGGCTCGAAGATGATGTTGCGTGTAAGCCAAGTGAACGCTCCCAACCATTTAAACCTCAACATGCACCTCAATGGAGAAGACGAACTGACGTTCACAAGGCTTTCGCTGGCATCGGCCTTTCCCTATATCTTCTTCTTCATTGGGCGCATGGCAACTTAAGTTCCGGGCCGGCGCAGCACGCTTAAATACCTCCGCCGTCCAAAACCCAAGCCCGCCAAAGGTCTCATTCTGCAATGCCGAGCAGGCGACTCTGCGCAACCACAGAAGATGTTGAAGCCACGTTGGTCAACTTCCCAGAGCTTGAAGCGTGACTCCTTTGCACAGGAAAAACCAACAGACCTGCAGCTCAGCGGAGCTGTCGGGCGACCCCACTTTCAGGCCCGCAAAACACAAGCAATTCTGGCTTCGCCA
Organism: Symbiodinium natans; assembly: GCA_905221605.1. Taxonomy (NCBI): domain Eukaryota; class Dinophyceae; order Suessiales; family Symbiodiniaceae; genus Symbiodinium; species Symbiodinium natans. The sequence continues at coordinate 366,831 of CAJNDS010002255.1, forward strand.
GGATGGGCCTCCACAGTTGCAGTTCTGCCTCACTGCAAGATTACAAAGACGCGCATGCAGCTGCTTCGGACAAGCCCCGTGCGCTTAGGATGACGCTGTCCAAAGTTACTGGAACAAGGGCAGGGGCGCAGCCCACGAGATCCGGTTGCACGGGCGCAAATTCGGGGCAAAAAACGGGGCCGTCTCGCGGCCCCAAAAATGGGGCCGCGAAATGGACCCAGTTCCTGCAATACAATTTGAAATTAAATATAGGGGTTGTGAAACCGCGACCCCAAAATTGGGGCCACCTGGCGGCCCCAATTTTGGGGCCGCGAATTCTTCTATTTTTAGGCTCATCTCATCTCGCGCTTTCCACTCGGGGCCCACAGACAAGTGCTCAAAGCGGAAACCTGAGAACCACGACCGCCGCAGGCAGCTTTCTGGTGGAAGAGATCAACATGAGAGAAACGTGCACAGGGGCTTTTGCAAGCTAGACAGGCCATCCAAAAGTCCGTCTCCTTGGGCGATGCACCCATCGTTGAGCAATTCCAAGTCAAATGTCAGGAAGCCCTTTCTGTCCTTCCGAGGGATGTTGCTCAGCACTCAAATAGTCGTAAGCTTAAGCAAGCTCAAATGGCGCTCAGAACAGTGCTGCGGAACGCGGCGTGTGTTGAGGCGCAAGGATACCTCAGACAAAAAGTTGCGAACCACGTACATGAAAGCCAGCTCTGCTCCATCTTGCTTGCTCTAAATCTCCCTCCCAAGAATGTGGCCTCTGACGTTACTCGATGCTATGCTCTAAGATGGGCGGTTGCCGAGGAAGCCGATGCGTACTTTGTGTACAGGCAATTCGCTTCTAGAGATGAACGATGTAGAGCCTGTCTACGTGACAAAAAGGGAAAGGAATTGCGATATGATAATGGATTCGGGCGAAAGCCTATTTGCAAACACTGTCACCTCAACCAGGGCTGCCCCGATGACCTTGCCCAAACCATCGGCGGCATGCTACCTTGTTGTGATGCCAGTCAAGCTCCGCTACTGCAAGACGCGGCAATGCCGGACGCCCCACTCAGAACTATCACATATAGAGCGGCGCAACCACATGAACATCAGTGTGCTTTCATACAGAGCCACTGCCTGCTTTGTGACCGCGGAACAAACACCACTGAACACTGGCTTAATGCATGTGTTGTTACCAGAGCTCCACTTTTTATTGTATTAGTCACTCTGGGCTATGCTAGCACTGCCTCGTTTGAGTCCCTCTGCCGCAAGGCTCTGCCCATTGCCAATGCCAACGAAGAGGTTGATCAAAAATTCTGTGCAGTCTTGCTTGCATGGATTGCCACTATTCGCAGGTATGTCATGGAAGAGCGACACATGGGACTATCGTCGCTCGGCTCAGTTTCCCATACTCGGTGCTTATTAACAGGTTGAAGGATGTGGAGCTTCTGCTCAGGGATGAAGCACAGCAACTGGGCACACACACACCTGGCTCCAACACCATTCTGGCTCACATTCGACACGCGCTTGATGTTATGATTGGGGATCACAGGCAGCCGGCGGGAGGATTCCGACCGAATTACCACTATGTGACGGAGCTTTTGGAGAAAAAAATATGCGGCCTTAATGCCGTCCCGGCTGATCTGTATACGCCTGCCACACTACCAACAGCATTGCTAAAGCAAACGAATAGCGCCGGACCGTGGAAAAAAGGGCAAGAAGATATGCCTTCCTGGGGCAAGCCCAATTTGTACCCTGATTCTACGGAGTCGGGGTTCTCTGCCAACTCCATGCTGGAATCCATCCTCTGCCTAAGCTTTGTGAAGCCAAAGCAGGCCGAAGCGGTTACGCAAGCCGCGGAACTCAAGGCTGTTGTGGGTCCAGCCATCAATCTGTTGCTCTGCTTGTTCATGCGCCTTTCCCCGGAAATCTCTGCTGTCTTGTATGCCTGTCGATACTTGGAAGCTTGCCTTTTCAAGTTGAGGGGATAGGTTCCCTATCTGCGCATGCCACCAGGACCCAATTTGCAGCATCTGCTTGCGCGACCGCAACGCAGCCCTGCTGGCAGGTCTTCCAGTATGCTAAAATCGTGGTACAAATGAAGTTTCTGTTGCGTTCTTAGTGTTCCAGAAGACCAGCTAGGCAAAGATCACATGAGCCTTATGGAAGCATGTCAAACATCCAAGAACTTCCCTTTAACAGAACCGCCGCACTCTTGGAGCATTGAAGTCTTTAGGACTTTCCTTTTAAACAAGCTAGGGCCACTAAAACGCTACTTTATAAGCCATCACCACGGCCTGCTCCACTGGCCCCACCTTTGGCGTCTGCGTTTTTGTTACCTGCCGGGCCTCCGGCTTTCTGTTCAATAGCAAGGCGGGTTTCGCCCGTGCCACCTTCTCCTTCACTTGCGGATTAGGACCGCTGGTCTTTCGGGGCTGGGCGGGGGCTTGAAGGGGGGCTTGAAGCCCCCTCTTGAAGGGGGGCTGAAGGGTCGGACCCTTGAAGGGGGCTTGAAGGGGGGGGTGAAGGGGGGGGGGGGGGGAGGCGAAGGGTCGAAGGCTTGAAGGGGGGCTTGAAGGGGGGCTTGAAGGGGGGGGCTTGAAGGGGGGCTTGAAGGGGGGCTTCAAGGGGGGCTTCAAGGGGGGCTTCAAGGGGGGCTTCAAGGGGGGCTTGAAGGGGGGCTTCAAGGGGGGCTTCAAGGGGGGCTTCAAGGGGGGGCTTCAAGGGAAGCTTCACAGGGAGGCTTCAAGGAGGGCCTGAAGGGGAGGTTTGAGACGCAAGCCTAAACGTCGCAAAGAAGGCCCAGGTGCTCGGCCTCGTAAACTGCTCCCTGCAACCCGTGCGAAGCAAGCCCAGTTATTAGGCCGCTTGAACTGCTCCCTGGAACCTCGCGAACAAGGCCCAGTTAGTGGGCCTCTCAAACTGCTGCCGAAACGTCGCGAAAAAGGCCCAGTTATTAGGCCTCTTAAACTGCTCCCTGAAACCCCTGCGAAGCAGGCCCAGTTATTAGGCCTCTTAAACTGCTCCCTGGAACCTCGCGAAGAAGGCCCAGTTATTAGGCCTCTTAAACTGCTCCCTGAAACCCCTGCGAAGCAGGCCCAGCTATTAGGCCTCTTAAACTGCTCCCTGGAACCTCGCGAAGAAGGCCCAGTTATTAGGCCTCTTAAACTGCTTCCTGAAACCTCTGCGAAGCAGGCCCAGTTATGAGGCCTCTTAAACTGCTCCCTGTACGGGTTTCCGGGAGCAGTTTAAGAGGCCTAGTACCTGGGCCTTCTTCGCGCCGTTTACGCCCGCGTCTCAAACCCCCCTTTCAAGCCCCCCTTGAAACCTCCCTTTGCAGCTTCCTCTGATCCCCCCTTGAAGCCCCCCCTTGCAGCCTCCCTAGCCTCCACTAGAAAACATGGGGTCTTCGGCTTAGCCCCTTGCCACACGCACTCGAGATGGGAGGCGTCGGGTACTCGCAGGCCGAAGCCGCTTCCCCTAGCCTCCCGCTACAAGACATGGGATTCTTGGCCGAGCCCGTGCCACAACAAAAAAACATATTCAAGCCAAAAACATGCTACTGTACGTCATTGCGTCGTAAAAAGTCTCCACACCTCTGATTTTCGAACAATGAAAAACAAAAACAAAACAAGATTTCAGGGGGGTGGAATTTAAACTAAAATCCCTTCTCTCTTCTCCCTTGATTTTTCGAATAACGAAATACAAAAAACAAAAAAATTCGAGGGGCGTAGAATTTAGAATAACTTCCCTTCTCTCTTCTCCTCGGATTTTTCGAATAATGAAATACAAAAAACAAAAAAGATTCGGGGGTGGAATTTAGAATACGTTCCCTTCCCTACAACAAGTAAATGGGGGGGGCTGCGCCCCCCCCAACCCCCCCGCTCTTTACTTCCAAAAAGTCTCCACTCCTCTGATTCTCGAACAATGAAAGACAAAAACAAAACAAGATTCGAGGGGGGTGGAATTTAAACTAAAATCCCTCTCTCTTCTCCTCTGATATTTCGAAGAACGAAATACAAAAAACAGAAAAGTTCGAGTAGGACGACAAGAAGCAAGGGGGCATGGATTTTAGAACAATTTTTTTTCCTTGCTTCTACGGGAGGACGGCTCGAAAGATAATTCTCGACTCCTCTGTCCTTCTCCAGGCACCGCAGGACGACAAAGAACGAGGGGGGGGGGGACTCCTTTTCTTCGACAGGCTACGCAGAACGACCAAAAAGAAGGGAGGAGGAGAATGTAGGGTGGAATTTAGAACAATTCACTTCCTCTTTCCTCTTCTAGGGGCTACAAGTCTCCTCGGGGGGTGAAATCTAGGCTAATCCTTGTTCCTCTCTTTTTCTACGGGCTTCGCAGGACGACGACAAGCAACGAGGGGGGCAAATCTGAGAAATCTTCTCCTCACTTCGTCGCAGGCGAAGGGGGGGGCCGCAAGCGGGGTTTCAAGGGGGGCCTGAAAGGGGCCTCAGGAACTCCTTGCTGGACCCAAACAATGTGGGGTGGCACCCTCCTGGTTTCCCCTCCGAAAGGGTACTAGAGCCCTCCCGCCACGTCAAGGCGGGGGTGCCGTCGGGAGGGAAAAAAGGCCGGAGCGGCACAAGCGTTAGCGCGGAGCGCGCAAAAGTTCACGCCGCGGCAGTCGCCGGCGAGGGGAGCACGGAGGGAAACGGCTTTGCTGAGTGGCTCGACAAGGCAGAAGACGTGAAGTTAAATCGGGCAGCGCCCGCAACGCAGGCATGTGAGTTGGATTTGTCACGCGGGGCAGCCGTCACACTGAAAGGAAGACAAGAAGATACGCGCCGACCGCTACAGTCAGCAGCTGTCCAGTACGATATCTGTAGCGGTCGGGAAGAAGCACTCCTCCCGCCGGTCCCACCGACGACCGAGACTAAACCGCACGGCTTGGCCGATTGCGATGTCGGGACAAGAGGCCCGTAAGCCGTGCACATAGCGCACCGGCGGACGGCCATCCAGCATGTACTCAACAAGTACAAGCTCTGTCGGCGTCTGCCCCCGCGCTGCTGGCAGCGTTTTATAGCCGCTCACTCGACCTTTGAGACGCTCGTCCTGCGGCACATCGGCCGGGTCTCGCGGCTGGACGCGTCCTGGTCACGCGGGCACGCACAAAGGAGCTGCAGCGGCTACAAGCAGACATACGCAGCAGTCGCTCCTTCCAGGCGGTCCAGGGCCTGCACCAGGCTGTCGCGGAGAAGAAGTTCAAACTAGAAGGAGCAGACTGAGCAACGCAGCTGAGGTCCCCACACCCAGTTGGTGCAGCCAGCGCGCAGGCTGGAAGGCACTAAGTCTAAAGCAGGGCCCCGAAGGACCCTACTGCTACACGAAAACTAAGGCAGAGCCCCGAAGGACCCTGCTGCTACACGAAGCCTAAAGCAGAGCCCCGAAGGACCCTGCTGCAAGTCTAAAGCAGAGCCCCGAAGGACCCTACTGCTACACGAAGCTTAAAGCAGAGGGTCGAAGGACCCTGCTGCTGCACTAAGTCTAAAGCAGGGCCCCGAAGGACCCTACTGCTACACGAAGGACTAAGGCAGAGCCCCGAAGGACCCTACTGCTACACGAAGCCTAAAGCAGAGCCCCGAAGGACCCTGCTGCAAGTCTAAAGCAGAGCCCCGAAGGACCCTACTGCTACACGAAGCTTAAAGCAGAGCCCCGAAGGACCCTGCCCTACTGCTACACTACGTCTAAAGCAGAGCCCGGAAGGACCCTGCTGCCACACTGACTCTAAAGCAAAGCCCCGAAGGACCCTGCTACTGCGACTACTACTACTACTACTACTACTACTACTACTACTACTACTACTACTACTACTACTACTACTACTACTACTACTACTACTACTACTACTTACTACTACCTACTACTACTTACTACTACTTACTACTACCTACTACTACTACTACTACTACTACCTATTACTACCTGCTACTACCTGCTACTACCTACTACTACCTGCTACTACTACCTACCTACTACTACTAACTACTACTACTACTTCTACTACTAGTACTACTACTTCTACTTCTACTACCTACTACTACTACTACTACTACTACTACTACTACTACTACTACTACTACTACTACTACTACTACTACTACTACTACTACTACTACTACTACTACTACTACTACTACTACTACTACTACTACTACTACTACTACTACTACTACTACTACTACTACTACTACTACTACACTACTACTACTACTACTACTACTACTACTACTACTACTACTACTACTACTACTACTACTACTACTACTACTACTACTACTACTACTACTACTACTACTACTCTACTACTACTACTACTACTACTACTACTACTACTACTACTACTACTACTACTACTACTACTACTACTACTACTACTACTACTACTACTACTATACTACTACTACTACTACTACTACTACTACTACTACTACTACTACTACTACTACTACTACTACTACTACTACTACTACTACTACTACTACTACTACTACTACTACTACTACTACTACTACTACTACTACTACTACTAGTTACTAGTACGACGACTCCGACTACCACAACAACGACTACTATCACCTCTTTTACGACCACGACGACGACTGCGACCACCAGTGGAGAATGATCAAGAGAAGAGTGGGGGCTTCAAGGGACTCAAGGGCTTGAAGGGCTTGAAGGGAGCTTGGAGCTTGAAGAGATTTTAAGGGAGCTTGAAGAAACAAAAAGAACACTGATTGATTTTCAACGCAACAAAGGGGTTTTAAGAGAGGCTTGAAGGGGTCAACCAAAAATGAAAACAAAAAGAGTTTCCCTTGAAGCCCCTCTTGAAGCCCCCTTTGAGCCCCCCTTAAAGCTCTCTTAAAGTCCCCCTTAAAGTCCCCCTTAAAGCTTCTTGAAGCCCCTCTTCAGCTTTCAAGCCCCCTTAAGCCTTCCCCTTGAATTCCCCCTTGAACTTGAAGCCCAACGAAGGCGTCTGCGTTTTTGTTGCCTGCCGGGCCTCCGGCTTCCTGTTTAATAGCAAGGCAGGTTTTGTCCGAGCCACCTTCTCCTTCACTTGCGGGTTAGGACCGCTGGCGCCGTACATTCTGATGGCATTCGCGTACTTTCAAATGGCGGCCTGTTCCACCGGAGGGCCAAATAAACAGGCCTTCTGGAAGCAAAGAGTGGCAAGCATTGTGTTACCTACGGATTGCAGGGTTGGGCTGGATCTTTTGATCAGGCGTGGGCGAAGTAAGAAGAAGCACAAGGTTTTTGGAAAGTTCCCCTTCTACGCCATCAAAGTGGACTCTCCGGAAAACAGCTCTGTGCCCGTGTAAAGTGTCAGTATGGCGGCAGTGCCGAACTCATGTTTCTGCACAGCATACCGTGCGGATCTTGAAAAGCCTGGTGTTGAAGCAACCCCAAAACCAGATACTGGGCCCGAAAAACTGCCCGGCCTGCTTGGTATAATGCTGCCACAGCCCAGGGACCCAAGAAGCTTACACGATTTAAACACCCAACTAAGCAACGCCTTAACAGCTTCTAGTAAAAAAATGTACTGCCACGGCAACCTCAAGAAGCCTAAGTCCTTGACCCTTGCACCTTTCCACGGTATGTAGCCATTCCGACTGGCATCCCAGCGTGGAAGGTCGATGAGAAGGAGTTGACGCAAGCCTGTCTGTTGCTCCGCAACACCGCCGCCGCTGCCCGCCAACTGCTGTTAAGGGAGTCAGCAGCCCTCAGCCCTTGCAGCTGCCCTCTTTACCTTTCCCTTCCAGTCTTGGAAAGAAGGTGCTGTGCCGTATTGGCAAGTTCAGAAGGCCATTTGGACGATGTGGCGTTGCGGCATGTGGACGCTGTATGCCCACTTTGTGCTTAAAGAACAAATCCACTTGAAAGGCAGGCCCCTTCCTCTGCAGCGTTAGAATTTTGGCATCTTGTAAGATTCTTGGACGCTGTGACACCGTGGTGATGGCCATAAAGTAGCGTTTAAGGGCCCCTAGCTTGTTTAAGAGAAAAGTTCTGAAGACCCAATGTTCCAAAAGTGGTGTGGCAGTCCTGCTATGTAAAAGTTTCTAAACAGCACAAACCCAACTTACACACAGCTTCGCACTTGCACAGCACTTTCTCGGTCACACAAAGCGACGTGCAGTTGTCCTGCCTTCTTAGTGCTTTCTCAGCTCTCTTGACCTTGAGCCAAGAGTCAAAAGTAAAACTGGAAAAACCCAGTTGACGCCACCTACGCAAGCTCACTTCTCCTACAAAACAAAATCTCAAGGAAAAACATGCTCGACTGTTCAGGGAAGACCTGTACGTCCTGGACATACAGTAAGCACGTCAAACATGCGCCTTGGCCAAAAAGGCATCCCGCAGACGTGTCTATACACAGATTTTCACACCCCCTTTCGGGATGATCTTTTTTTTTTTGTCTCACCTCACTCTCAGATGACGACATCTTCAGATGATCACTCCAATCTCAGAGGTCTGTTCCCTGTCACACATGTCGAACACGGAGTGATGCATGTCGGGTTGGAGGTAACGGCCGCCACATGCTTGCAGTACACACTGTGATATTTGTCCCCGGACGGGAACACACACAGTTCTGTGTTGCCCGGCTCTGGCTTACAGTTCCCACACTGCCACATAGTTCGCCATGATCCCTCCATGCGATGACATGTCTGATCGTGATGAAAGATGCCCTGAGACTCTGAAGCAAAGATGCGTTTGTCCACTCTATCCTTGCAGCTGGAACTTGCATGCTTCTCCCTTGCACCAGCTGCCTTCGGCCTCGCTCTCAACGACGATGCCTCCTTTTTACCATCTGGCTCACGAGGGTTCATCTGTTGACTTCTCTCAGGCATAGAGTTGTTTTGGGCACCTTGTGGCTTCATCGTGTCATCATCCAGAGGCGGGTTCTGTGTAGCAGCTCTTTGCTGCCCATAGCTCATCCGGAAAAACAATGCCCACGCACAACAGCATGTCATGATCAGCGTACCAACCAAGATGCCGTTGACAAAGCACCCGATGATGATGATCCATACTGGATCTCAAGTCGGACTAGCAAACATCTGTACAAGCTCGCTGCCCATGAAGGTGGTTCCCCAAAGCTCTACTGGCCTCGCAGTCTCCACTCCAGAGCTCATCAACGCAAGAATGGCCACTGAAATCGCCACTCTCATCAAAGGATGTGCAACCATGGCGCCCGAGGGAAAACTAGAAAACTTGCGTTACAAAGAATCGCAAGTGCTGTGCAAACGCACTGTGCAAAACGCACTCTGACTATACTCCTCACATGATTGATCATGTGTGGCGTAAGATGAAACCAAATCGGATCCCCCTTTCAGTTTGTTGCTTTCAGGGCTTTGACCAACCCTTCTGCCAGCACCTTGCTATACCTCCCTGTTGCTGTGTAGTCAATGTCATGGAACGAGGCATGTGTCTGGCAACTGCAACTTCCAAACATGTCGAAAAGCTTCTGGGCGCACTCGAGATGTGAACACATGAACCTGAGACGTTTTGACACTGGAAGACCGCTTCGACTCAACACGCCGGTGGCGCACAGCCACACATCTACGGGATACACAAGACCTGAGGCTCGAAGGACATTCTGTGTTCCCCATCTCTTCCAAATCATGTTTTGCTTTGGCAATTCGAACGTACGTCCATCTCCAAGCCTCAGATACCTCTCTGCAGATCGCATCAACGCCTCCCACTCAAGATCAGATTTTGTACATCTTTGCACAAAGTTCCGCAGTGGCGATCCTGAAGAGCAAGGCGTGGACACGTGAACGTGGATCCAAAGCCCTCTGCTCTTCCAAGCAGTGATGACCTTGATGGTTTCTGCCAACACTCTTGAGGTCTCGGCATTGGCTGTGATCCCGCAATACGGCACCCCAAGTGATCCACACACCTGACACAGGGCCGAATCCTCACTGCAAAACACCTCCAGCACTGCCACTTCATCAGATTCCTTCATGCTCTCTGGAGAAACTCGCAGCTGTGACAACATGTACAACGCCTCCACATGTCCATCTTGTGTGATGAAGCCTAATCGCGTTCTGTGTTCTTGGAAGAGTCGAGTTCCGAGATTTTTAGTGTAGAGATCAGCAGCATTCTCCTCGCCTCTCAGCCAACGCAACTTGAGCCGACCTCTCAAGAGATGTTCTCTCATCCATGCCAATCGGATCTCCACATGCCGCGAACGCTTAGGGACGTCTTCTGCATGAATGACATCCAACGCTGCCTGACTGTCCGTCAACAGTTCAGTGTAGATCTTGTCATGCTGTTCTTCACCACCTTCGTCCTCTGCATGGGCACTCATCTGCACATCAATTGAACCTTGAAGTTCACCAAAGGCAGTGAAGACACGATCAAGCAAGTGCAAAAATCCGATTGTCTCCTGTGCAGCATACTGCAACGCATGAAGCTCAGCCTCACAAGATGACAAGCACACCACTCCTTGCACTTTCGCGATCCCTCGCACAAGACCTCCTCCAAAGCAGATGGCTCCACCTGTGATCCCTCTTCTGCCGATGAACCTGTATGGAGCATGAGACGCATCTGCAAAGACATGCACACCATTCCGCAGCACATCTTCGGAACATTCCAAGAACTCACCACTCAACTCCGATGACGGCAAGCGCAGTGCAACATGTCTGTCGGTGTAGAGATAACGTAGAAGTGCCCTCAACGCCGCCTCGGTGCTCTGTGTCGGCGCAGCTTGTTGCGTACTGATGAGTCCAATCATCAGTTTCAGATCTTGCCTTGTCTGGGCATACCAGAGAACCTTTCCAAGCACTCTGCGGAATCTGCTGTAGGCCTCCGACGTCAAAACCGGTGCACCTGTTTTCTCCAGTAGACCTGCTAGGTCTGGAACGGCAGTTGTGCCCTTTTGGATGCCAAACGCATCGAAGCATGATTGCAAGTATTCAGGCTTCACACCTACCTCGACTGCACTCTGCCCCGGCCACCGACGAATGCACCGACCAATGAACTCAACCATGCCGCCACCTTGACTGGATGTCTTCACCCTACCTGTCACCTTTACGGTTACTCGCTTCCCGATGGCACTCAAGACCAAGTCTTCAGCCCACTGATCATCAGTGACGATTAGCAAATCGTCCACGTAGCATACGATCATCACTCTGCTTGATCTATCCTTGTGCCACACAACACCCGCAAAGAGACATGGCTCACGTGCATCACTCAACAGACCTAGTGGACGGATCAACGACGAAAGAAGCTTAAGCCATGCCAACGAAGCATCCCGCAGTCCATTCAATGCGCAATACAGGAAGAAGAAGATAGCCTGGCCATCTTCCGAACTGATGCTCAGCGGTAGCTTCAACACAACGGGATTCGACTTGGTGTCCAACGGTGAGTTCATGAAAGCATGCCCAATGTCTGCCGCACAACCTTGCATGTCACGCGTGGCCATGAAGATCAAGGTGAGCATCATGGCATCATGGCTTGGGGTTGGTGAGCTAAACCCCTGCTTTCTTGCCGAGCCATGTGCAAGGTCCTTTGCCACAATGCGACACCTGACGCGAGTGGGATTCTTTCTGGCACAAACCCATCGAGCGGGTATAAGTCTCAGCGATGGGTTCTTAGCTTTCAGGATCTTCACTTCATGCTCAAGGATTGCCCTGCCTGTCTGACAACGCTCTAAGTTGGTGAGTTCCTCTTGCATCCCGGAGAATACAAGATCTCCCGGCAGTTCCTCCAACGTACTGTCGTCTACTCCGGCATCAGGCTTCCAAATCAACACGCGACGTCCTCCCAACATGAAACTCTCACTCTTCGCGTCCTGACTTCCATCTCGGAATCGAATGCTGTTCACCTCCACATCAAACATGCTCGGACTTGTCACAACGTCGCTCAGCAGAACACTTTCACATGCGTTGCTGGACCAGCACAAGCCCTCGAGTCGTCTCGGCTCCTGGGGTCCTGAGGCTCGAATCTCATCTTCAAGATCAACAAGCTCAACATCAGGATGCCTCTTCACCCCCTTTTGCTCTGGTACCCTTGGGCCTGATCCTTGCTCGTCCACTTGCATGTGCTCGGATGACTTGGCGGGCCTGCGCTGTAGCAGTGAAGGTCGTGATGATGCTGATGGCGATGCTGGCTCAACTACCCGCACACGCTTCAACTCTGGCTCATCACCTGTACTCCCGGAAGCAACACCACGAGTCGACACTTCTCCACCTGAGCGCTGCTCTCTCTCTGGTCGTGGTTCATGTTCAGAAGATGACGGTGGGCGCCCCTCCATTGGTGCAGGGATCCCCACCGGAATCGGCATCACTTCCTCTCGACCTCCGTCCTTCAACACCAATCTCCGCTCATCACTCTCAACATTGGTCTCAAACTGCTGGGACCTTCCTGCCTCAGCCGATCCACTTCCGGCTTCACGTGATGCATCCAAAGGTGGCTGCATAGCCACTCTAGCACCAGTCATCATGCTCATGCGCTCGACAAGTACCAACACCCTCAGGTTGTCTGCTCGGACCTGCCTGTGATCTTCACCCGTGGATGACAAGTAGAAGAAATCTGCCACGACTTCACTTTCAAGTCTTCCGTTCACACGCTTGCGATGCTGAAAGACCGTTCTGGCAACTTGACAGTGCCTACAGCCAGGATGATACGGTGTGTGTCCTTGCAATCGATGCTGTGCCAACTCTGCTTGTGTCGACCGTGTCACAGGCGCTACAAGCACTCCACCTTCAGCGGATATCGAGGAGAGGGAAAGTTCGACTTCGTTCGAAGAACCCTGGGAGGGCTTCAACAGTGGTTTCAACCTCAACCAGGGAACATTTCCAAACAGTGTGACCTCTTTGGCTGTCAGGCCTGCAGAGGTGGCAAGCGCAATCCCGGCACAATTTTGAGAAAAACTCCAACCGCGAAAACAAAGCATGGTCGTGGAAATAATGTTGTGGTTCGTGTCTCCTACCCAAACATTCATGCTTGCTGCATGCCACGTGTTCTCTCCACTCCCGTTCTCGAGCAGGAGTTCGACGGATATCATCCGTTCACCAAGCATTCGCACAGAGCTGCCGTTCGCTGCAGAAAACTCTTGCCCCACATGCTGTCTCTTCGAGTCATCAACGTAGACTCCAAACACATTCCCCATCTCTCGCTTCTGCTCTCAGTCCAGCGATCACGAGTGGTTCCAGACAAACAGGCTGTTCAACAGGCAACACCGCGCTCAACTGCAAACTCTCTCCTACGCTCTCGTCAGCAGCAGCGGTGTTCCAGATCTCATCTGTCCATTGCTCATCCCAACCGTTGCTCCAGCCCTCATCCCACACAAACGCACCCCAGCCCTCATCGACCTGCGGATGCTCAGGCACTGGCGGCAAAGATTCCACTAATTCAAACATCTTTCCTTTCTTGCCCTTTCCAGGACCTTTTGCTCCCTTTTCTTTGCCCTTTGCCTTTCCTTTTCCTTTATCCTTTCCTTTTCCATCTTTGCCTTTTCCTCGTTCCTTTCCTTTCTCCTTTCCTTTTCCCTTTCCAGAGGATGAGGCTGAGCCGTGGGCTTTACTGCAATGCGCGCTGATGTGTCCTAGTTCCCCACAAGAAAAACACTTCACCTTGGACATGTCTGTGCTACAGTTTTCTGTCTTGTGATTCTTCCTACCACAACGACCACACCGTTCAGCACTTACCGCAGAAACTGACACATCATGCCATGCACCGTCATGCTCATGCCATGCACACTCATACTGTCCGTCATCGTCCCATGCTGTCATATCAAACACCTCATACACTTGTTGCTTCTTTCCTGGTGACAAGTTCAGATCCAAGAAGAGTCTCTGTTGACGCTCAAAACGAAGAGCTGCACTCCGACATGACTGATACGTTTCTGCTCCCGAGTGATGCAAAACGTACTTCTTCGCTTCTTCTGGCAAACTCCGCAGCAAAATCACAAGCATGTCTCCATCTCCGATGCTCAACCCTTGCCTGTCTAGTGCTGTTGGCAGCGTGCCCAACAACTTGGCGTAACGTGACACCTCTATGTCGATCTTTCTGATCACATCACCGACCATCGTAGCTGCATTCATTTCTGAATTTCTCAAGGCGAATATCCTGTGCAACAGTTCCGACCGCATCGACAAGGCCTCTGCTCTGCTGCGCAACAAAAACTGCTGAGCCAGCTGCCTAAGCAGCTCGTACCCACAGTTCACATTTCCCAAACTTCTGGCTGGATCTGCAAGAGACCCATCAAGTGGCAAACCTTCGCTGAATGCCTGTATCATGAGGGTTGCCCTAGCATGGTCCAAGAAAGCTGCTTTCAACAAGCCATGCAGCCTCACCGACCGTGTCTTCTGCTCTTCACGCGTGCTCCACTTCTCTGCATGGGTCACAGAGGCTGACCCAACCATTTCTCAGATCGCGAAAACACATCTCGTGACTCAAAGCTTTGCGTCATACCAGCCAATACCAGCTCCAGGAAGCACACCCGACGTTTGTGGCATGAACTGCTCTCGCCTAGGTCCGACAGGTACTGGCACCGGCCCAAACTGCACAAAAGTGAGACAATCCAAATGTAAAACCATCAAAAACAAGCTCTGACAACAAAACACATGTCAGATGTACTCGGTGTTTCGCTCGCTTCGCTCGCACTTGTTCACATTGTGGAAAGACACTTTGCCTTTTCAAAACGGTTCGGTTTGGGCGTCGCGCGCAACATGGACGTCTCAGCAGTACAGTTGAACTAGTCTCGTCCTACGACCTCGATGCTCAGATTCGGTTGCTGAAAAGCAAAAAGAGGTGCGTTCCAGTGGCTTTCAAACATCTTTGAAGATGATGAAAAAAACAGCTTGAAACAATGGCCCAGACGTGCGTTGTCAGAAATTCATAGTTGCAGGCACCCCCAATTCTGGTCCCCAAACTTGCTCCATTTCGCACTTTTGGAAACTGCATTGAGAGAACCAACACACACAACACTCTTTAGTCAACTCGGTTGGTGACTTGGCATGTTTCTTTGTGGGTCCGTCGGTTCTTGCGGTCGTCGGTTGTCCTGTATCGTGTGTCTCTGTGTTGTGTGTGTTGGTTCTCTCAATGCAGTTTCCAAAAGTGCGAAATGGAGCAAGTTTGGGGACCAGAATGGGGTGCCTGCAACCATAAATTTCTAGCAACGCACGTCTGGCCCCCCAAAGAATAATCGAACCGCAATTTGTGTGCTTGGGGTTGCTCCACTTGGCTGACCACCATGGGGCCCTGGGCTGGTCTTGCATCCGCTCTTGTGTCAAGTTCCCACTGGCTGACCACCATAAGGCGCGCGCTGGCCTTTCCTTTTGGTAGTCTTTCCCCTCGGAATCGGTAGCTGATGCTACTCGCAGGCTTCCTCCCTGGGAAACTAGGAGGGCTCTGCTGACTGCGGCCCAGGTTATACTTGGGTATGTGGCCGGACTAGGCACAGTTGTGCGCCTGGGTGTTGGGAACTTTGGGTCGGGCTTCAACAATCGAGCCGCAAGTTGTGTTGGCTGTTGCTCGGGGTTGCTCCACTGGCTGACCACCATGGGGTGCCCTGGGCTGGTCTTGCATCCGCTGTTCTTGCTGACAAGTCCCCACTGGCTGACCACCATGGGGCGCGTGCTGGCCTTACCTCTCCTCTGGGAAAGTTGGCCACTTTGTATCTTCCCTTTTCGCTACTGTGTGCCTGGTGCCTGCCCGTGTTGGTCGGTAACTTCGCTGTCCTTTTACGATTTACAGCTTTCCGTGCTGACCTTCGTTGCACCAGTGGCTTCATGATGGTGGTTTTGATGATCTGGCAAACTCTCGCATTTTGCGACTCCCCCGCATGCGCTGCGCTGCTTGATTACACCTGGATTTCTGCGACGACTTCGAGTACTGAGCGCGGGGAACACCTAGACGTTTGGCGCTTTGGTTTTGGCGGGTTGCTGCGGGTTTTTGTGGTTGTGTTTTGTGGTGGTTTTGGTGTGTGTTTGCTTTGGTTTTCGCGCCTGCGACTGTTTCACCTCTAGTGTTGAGACCCACAAGAACGGCCTACTGCGCTGCTGATGTAGTAAAGAGGCGACGGTTCAAAAAAAAAGACAGACTTGCTTGCGTGGGACGTGGTCCACTGTGCTGCCGATGTAGCAAAGAGCAAAAAAAGACTTGGGTGTGGCAATCCATCGCCTACATGCCAGAGTGTAATCCTCCATACCGGCTGGAGCAGGATGCTTTGCCCGGTTCTGATGCACGGAGTGTCAACTTTGTCTTTCTGGCTTAGAAGTGGATTCGGATTCGATGAGCAGCTTGATACTGCAGCCTGCAATTGGATTTCCTTGCTGTTGGGCCTGCGCTCAGTGTGTCTTTGCAAAGCTGACGCGCCTTTGCCACATTGGAAGATGGACAACCGATTGGCGCCCAGCCGTGGACCCCATCAGCTGGAAAGTGTCCATCGATTCCCTGGAAGGACGGAAGATTTCCCAAAGTGGGCCCGCCGCGAAACGCGCTCTTTCACGGGGATTAGAGAAGCAAGAATGGGGGGCACTCCGAGAGCGTGCATCCACAGCGGAATTCCAACCTTAAGGTCGAGCAGTTTGAGAAGCTCAATCATTGCTGGGTCTCCGTTGAAGGTTTGAGTAATCCCTCTGGGCTTGCGGAGTTCCAGGTTCCTGCTGATCCAACTTAGTGCTTGTGGCGAGGAATGTCGCGGGGCACCTTTCCAAAATGAACAGGCTTGTTCTTGCAGGTTGCAGGCCTTACACCCCGGACAGCGTGCTCTGTACCGCTCATGGCAATAAGTCAGTCCCAGCCTGTGTGATTTGGTCTTCACCTTTGGGCACCAAATCTATGACAAGGCGCTTATTGGCTTCGTCTCTCAATATGCCAAAATTGTTTTGCAGATCAAATACCTTCTTCGGTCGAGCTTGCCTGAGGAGGAACTATGGGTGTTTTCAAAAACTTCCTTGTCGCTAATTTTGGGGCGCTGAAAAGATACTTTACTGCCATCGCCGCAGCGTGCTCTCGACGGGGCCTACCTTTGGCGTTTGCGCATTTGTCACGAGCAGAGCATTTCGCTTTCTATACCGTAGTGAGGCTGGGTTTGCCCGAGCGACTTCCTCTTTCACCAGAGGACTCGGGCCGATGATTTTCCTACACCGCCCTAGCGAGACGGAGTTGGTGCTTGCTTTCAAATGGCAGCCTGTGCGACAGGAGGGATGATTGACAGTCAAGAATACCTGCGTACCCAAGCAAGCTTGTGGAGCATTGCTGACCCAGGCGTGGCCAACGTCTCGCACATGCAGGCCTTTCGTGAACAAAAGGTGGCCAGCATTGCTCTTCCCATTGAACGTAAGGTAGGGGCCTCTCTCTTTGCCACGCCGTCATTAGCTGCAGCGTGGGTGCTGAAGGCCACCTGGCAGAGGGAGAGAGAGCACCATCTTATACCGTGATTTAACATACGAGTGCAGAGGGCAAGGCCCCTTCTTCAGCTCCCAAAAATATTGGGGCACCGTGTCAGAACTGCAAGCTCAGGGACTCACCCTGGAGCCTCTGCCCAATGCAGTATACTGCGTGCCCGATCAAGCGGCGCTGGAAAGTGACGGTGCTGCCAAGTACCTCACGCACCTCTTGGGTGATGCCAAGCTGTGGGCACCACCGAAAAGAGGGCCCGCGCCGCAGGTTGATGCTCCTTTTGAACACACAGTAAGAGCTGGCAACGCTTTTCAAGAGAAGGCGATTGACTCCGACTCCCCGGGAAACAGCCCCGAAAAAAAAACTCCCCGAACCTGAACCCGAACCCGAACCCGAACCTCCCCCCCCCCCCCCAACCCGAAACCCGAACCCCAACGCCCAACCCGCCCCCCCCCTCAAAAATAGCCCCCCCCCCCCCCCCCTTCAGTCCGTCGGCTGCCAAGCAACCCCAACCTGCCACCCCTTCCGGGCGGTTGGAGGGTGGCCGAGTAAATCTTGAACCTAACTCTGCTCAAGTCTCATAGCACAAGCCTGCCCCAAAGACAGTGCGCGGCTCGGTCGCACGTGTGGCCACCTCGCCGCCGCCCCCTCACAGGGAGGCGTCACGGACGCCTTGTGTTACGCCCCGACAAACAGTGACTAACAGCGTCCCCATTAAAGAGGAGGCTGGGGTTGGGTTGCAATTTCTCCCCTCAGTCCGAACCTCAAGCTACCGCACAGGGACCCCGGTGTCATTCCCGAGCAGCGTGAGCAAGAACCCTGCCCAGTCGCAGGGCGGAGGACATGATACCCCAGCTGCCCTGAGCATGTGACCCGTCCCCCTGCTAGGCGTACAGAACCCCACCTCTTCGCCGTCCTCCAAGCCCCAAGCCACGTCCAAAAACGGCTAACCCGTCAGTTCCGGGAGAGGCAAGGGACGCATCACGAACGCCGTGTAGCACGCCTAGGGCTGCACCCGGACCGCGAGTGACCCTCCGGCGCCAACTCCCCAGTCGAGCATTGGCTCACTTGCCGGGACATCTTGTGGAGCGGGGATAATGTCCAAAGTCCCCTACCCCACCTCCCCCTGCGAAAAAGGAGACTCGTCCCCTGGTGCTGGACAATGCAAGGCCACAGGAGCCACCGAAAGTGAAGCCTCGTGGTGCCTCTCCTGGTCCGCGGGGCCCCGCCCACACCACACCAACTTGGCGAAATGGACGGGAATAACCAGTCGACCCTACATTGCCCTACATGAGTCTTAAGGACTCGACGCATCTAACAACCCATGAACAACAACTTCGTGCCTATCGGGCCTACGAAGATATGTTGCAAAGCCTGCCGACCCACCTAGACGAGCCCGAGTACCTCCTCGAGGTCGCTGATAGGCTCCTCCACTTTGCCGGAGACCTTCCCAGCATCATACTTACAGCTCTATGACCCGCTCGTGCCGCAGTGCCTGAAGCTCTCTGGTTCTCTGCAATTCATTGAATAGGTGCCCTACTGCTGGCGTTTGAGGCTCACCAGAATGGGCCCCCGGGACGCGCAGCGGGCCTGCCTATTGTGTTGGGGTTCCCAGAATCCGAGCAACGCATCACAGACCTCCAGGTCAACGTGCCCCTGGCGGCAACGGTCGCGCTTTTGGCTGGCCGGGCATATCAGAGGCCCACATGCCCTGAGACTGTATACGAGAGGGATAAAAATGGCTTGCCCATGGTACAAGGACAGGTGCAGGAGTCGAGCTTGCGAGAATGGGCGACGTCTGCCAGACACGCGAATCTGGAAACGGCCAGAAAGAAACAGGTGCCTGCAATTAATGCGTTCGTGAGGGTCGCCCTAGAAGGCTCACACGTGCTCCGGCATAGACAATTTCGCGAGTTCAACCCGCCTGACCCCCCGATGCATTTTCTCGATGCCATCAGACAGGCCCTCGCGGCTTCAGTGGCTTTTGGTCTGCTTATAACCTGGAGTGGCCTGATATTACGGCACGCGCCAACGTATCGTTTCGTCGTGTCCTCCCATTGGAGGGGCTTTTCGATGTGCCGCAAGCCACGGAGCCCTTCGCGGCGGCACACAGCGAGCATCGTCTAGAGGTTCACGGCAGCTCTTCCGAGTCGGAGGAAACCACGCCAAAGTCCCCTGCTTCGGAGCCACAAGAAATGGAGGATGCTGAGCCACAAGTAAGGGACTGGCGCTTTTCGGAACTGCACACCACAGACCTAGCTGTTTTGCGAGAAGTGGACGTTTGCATTCCTTTTCGACTGCCTGCCTTTGAAGATGACCACTGGAAACGGCTGGTGGCACCCCCAACCATGCGGGGTGCTCGCCGAGAATGGTACGACGCTGCTACGGCGCACTGGGCCGCTTGCAAAGGGCTTGCCCGGTCGAGACATCCCACCAAGCAAAGTCTTAACAGCTTTTGGTTTAAGATGTATTGCCATCGAAACCCCAAAGAGCCAGAGCCCTCTGCTCTCAAAGTGATAACTTCCTTCCCTTATAAGCATAAGGGTGACGGAGTAATTCACTACCAGCAAGTAGATGCTGCCGCTAGAACGCTGTGGCACTCTGCCAGAGCACGAGTGGCACAATAATTCCCAAGGGCATCCCTCCTTGGGGAGCGGAAGCGGAGAATTTGCTGGGAAATGCGGGAAACACGACACAGGATCCTGACGCGGACCTTACACAGTCGGTCGCGGCGGCGGGCCCAGCTGGGGTTGTGGTGGAACCACGCTTTCGAGTGGGAGCCGAGACATCTGGACAGGCACGACAGGCGAACGACAGCTGGGATGGCTCCTGGCAATGATGGGACAATTGGGGCATCCGCCCCCCGAGATTGCTTCTGCAAGAATGAAAACATTCAATGCGATATGAGCTGCGAAGAGCGATGGAATCGGTAGCCTCTTGTGGCTACTCTTGGATAGCCCCACTGGCTGATCAGCATGGGGCAGGAAGATTCAGTGGGGCGAACACCTGATCCCTCACTGACTGGTCACGGTGCGTGCTTCTACGTTGAACTGTGCTGGTTTTCTGCCTTGATCGACACTGCCTGGCGAGCCGGGTTGGAGTGTCGTCTTGCAAATGACTCTTAAAGGAGCTACCTTGGCACCTTTTGGCTGTGCGCATCCTTGGCTGATCACCATGGTCAGTCGGCTGTGGCTACTTACGGAAGACCCCACTGGCTGATCACCATGGGGCAAATTTGGCCTACCCTCCCTGTGGGAGGGGTAGGCCCCGATGGGGTATTGCATCATGCCTCGGTTGCCACCACAACAGTCAAACTTCGGCCGATGCAACCAACCTGCAGGATGCCAACTTATTCAGATGATTGCGTGATGGTGGTTTTGTTCTCTGGCACACAATCGCATTTTGCGATTCCCTCACACGACTTGGTGCTGCTGTGGCTCTGCTCAGGGACAACATCGACGAGCTTGGGTACTGAGCGCGTGGGGTCTTCTTAGTAGTTTCGCCGCCCTCTTCTGGTTTGTCTGTTGGTTGTTGTGTGGCTGCTTTGGTGGGTTGGGTGGTTTCGTCTTTCTTGGTTGTGTAGCTTTTTTCTGGCGATCTGTTTCACACCTAGTTGAGAGACCCACAAGAACGGCATACTGTGCTACTGATGTACTAAAGAGGCGCCCGCTTAAAAAAAAAACAGTCCGAGCCTGTGTGGAAATGGTGGACCAACTTACGCATGCAGCCATGAGATCCTCCAGGATCGGGTAGCACGGGTCCCTTCCAAGAAGGAAAAGGACACGCACCAACTCCCCTTTGACGTTCATGACATTGGGCAATCCACGCTTGTCGCGGCAACGCATGGGAGCCTTACTGCGCACTTGGGATTTGCCTATTCCTCGCTGGCCAAATAGGCCCAACAGCTAGGCACGCCGGGAGCGAACTGCGTCTAAGTCTGCAGCCCACTTGGTTTACCCGTCACTGAGTTGTCATCTAAGTTTTGGTCAGCTTCTTCCGCTTTCAGGTCAGTTCTTGCCCAGCCCCCTTGGTGCCAGAAATACCGTGAGATGACCTGGACGCCATGCAGGCGGGAGCGAAAAGGGAGGCAGAACGAGGCCCACTCAGATGGTAAGATGCGGAAAAGCGGAGAAACAACCTGAATGAAGGTGGAGTGAGGGCGAGCCGGGCTTCGATTCAAGAAGCAGACAATTCCTCTGACTGAAGGGAGGGACCGGGAAGGGGTGAGGGGGGAGTGGGGAAGGGAAGGTCGGGAGGAAGTCGTAAGCAATTTGTTTGACTTTTTTGGGGGTGGGAAGGGGGGAGGTGAGGGGGGAGGAAGGGGAATTGGGATTGGCAATGCTCACTAAGCGCCGCGCCTTGAGTGGGGTCGGCGGAGTTTTGGGAACCTCCTCCCATTTACCCCAATTTCCATTATGCTTACAGCGTCCAGGCCCCGAGAGACATGAAAGGGTTGCTGTATACCCTCCACTTGTGGGCGAACGATTCTTCAAACTGATAGAAAGCCCTGCAATCCCTCTGCCTGCGCGTTGAGCACTGGGCAATTGTTTCTCGGAGTCCTGGACACGAACCCCTAAACCTTAAACCCTAAATCCTAAACCCTAAACCCTAAACAGCCAGGGCCGCGCAGAATTACGGGGGGCCATTCCACGGATCCAGCATTCGGAGACGAAGGTGATGGCCACAGTGCAACTACAAGTGCGTGTTCATGTGACAAGCGAAGACCGTACAGAGCACCTGGGAGCTTTTACGTGTTTTCAAAGGCATCTCCATGTCCAGAGAGGGTGAAAGCAAGCATAACTTCTGAATACGCTGGCAGCACGAGGTTTAAAGTCGAGGGTCGTTGGTCTCTTCAAAGGCAGAGGAACAGTGTTGACAAGGTTCATGGACGTCTCCACCCACACCGCCTTGCTCGTGGATAAGCTGTCCGTTTCCGAGGCACAGTAGCAGTCGCTTGCAATCTGTGTTGTGTGTAGTTCTCAATGCTGTTGCCTGGGGGGAGGGGGACGCTTACTGCAGTCTTGTATCTGCACAACCACAAGCCAGGCAAGAAGAACGTGTTTCTCAGCAGATGCTTGCCACCAAACGTTCTTGGCTCAAGCTCTTTGAAAATTTAGAAACTCAGGAGCTGCCCGTTTCTTGTGCTCCCTTTAACAGTGTGTTCCCCCGCTGATTTCCGCGTTGATGGTGTACGTGATCTCCCCAGCCTGCAGCTACTTGCTGGTAGCGCTCGTCGTGCTCGTCGTGCATGCCGCCAGTCCACCTGGTGGTGCCTTTGAGTGTCCATGTATCAGCAACACATCGTCATCATGGGCTGTGATCCGCGCAGAGCTCCTGACACATGCTGGATATGGCTCAGACTATGGATTGCAGGGATGCCAGGAGTACGACAGAGATCTCGTGCAATCTGGGTGCTCGCAGAACGAGGCCGACTTCTGTGAGCGCAGCTGGTGCTACGTGGATGTCGACGCCTGCCGGTACAACGAAACGGCGTGCACAGCTGCAGGTGGTCAGCCGGGAGGGACGGCATCGCCGTCATGCCGGACTCGGCCTATGACAGACAGTAGCTTATTGTCTACGGCAGTTTACAGCTATGAAACCTGTGGGTACAGGAACACATATGATTTGGGCCCAATCATGGAGCCCATTGCAGGAAAGGTGATGAGATTCGCTGCTGACGACTTCAGCTGGTTCGTTTACACCAAGCCGGAGGTGGATCCGGAAAACCCAAATGTCACCAAAGCAGGTGTCGACTATGACTTTTTCGTTGAGCTGGCCAGCAATTTCAACCCCCAAGCTACATTTGAGTTTGTTGATGGCTTTTCAACGCAAGTTTCCAGGTCGCTGTTCTCAAGCTCTTGGACGGCGTGCGTACACGATGTTGCTGTCGGCTACATCGATGCTTGCGTCGGCCCATTTTGGATCACACCTGAGCGGGCGGAGATGACTCAGTTTCTCTCAATTTCGGTTGACCTGTTTTACCTCATCGCACCGAAGCAGGACGAAACGCCCAGCTCACTGGGGGACTTCATTGCTGCCCCCTTCAGGCCATTCATGCCGGAGACTTGGTTGGCCATCGTGTGCTTTTTGAGCGTCCTCGCCTGCACGCTCTGGGCCATCGAGGGCTGGGAGACTGGTTGCACTCTTGGTTGGCGATCGCAGGCCGAGAACGGTTTCGTGAAAGCCTACGAGACTGTTCAGGCCTTTCTCGCTGGAGGTGTTGAGGCAGAGAGCCACAACTTGCCCCGCAAGTTCCTGGTTCTTGGTTTCGCCTTCTTCCTTTTGATTGTCAGCGAGAGCTACTCAGCCAGCCTGACGTCTATGTTGGTCGTGAGGAGGGAGGCCTCTGGGAACATTGAGAACATTGAGGATGCCATCGAGAGGGGCATGAAGATCTGTATTCCTGCCGTGATCGCACCCACTCTCAAGAGCATGCACGGCAATGCGCAGTTTGTTGAGCTGGGCGACTCACGTTCTCCCCCGCGTCACATCTATGCTGGGGACTGTGAGGTCGGGATCATGGCTCAGAGTGGTATCGACTTGCTGGAGTCCGGTGCGCTGCACCAGTCAGACTGCGAGAACGTGAGGTCCAACGGGAAGCCCGAGTCAGAGTACCGATGTGAGACCGACTCAAAAGGAAAGGCGAGGGATGATTGCAACTTGCTGAAGGTTGGGGAGGTGCTCACCTCTGTGGGCGTTGGCTATCCTGTCAACACCAAGGCTGCACAGAGCCTGTCTTGGGCGGTGACCAAAGCTACCATGGCAGGAAAGTACAGCGACGCGATGCGCAGTCATCAGTCCATGAAACCCAGAAGCCAATGCCTAGCAGCTGCTGAGATCTCCGTGGAGGAGGATGGTCTTCCCGTTGAGTCCATGGTAGGTGTTATCATCATCAGTAGTATGTGTCTCGGCGTCTCTGTCGTAATTTTGATTGGCCGCATGCTCTGTCAGCGTAGAGACCCCCAGAGCAAGCCAGAAGGGGAAGATGCCGAAGCTGCCGATGCCGACGCTGCATAGTGGCAGCGCCTGGGGTCGATATAAGAGTAGTGGAAGGTTGATAAGTTCATGTGTTGTTCTTGTCGTTTTCTTGTGAGTCGCTAGTGCTCATGAGTGCTGGTATTTTGATCTTCTCGTTCGGTTGAGGCATTGAGCGTGCACAGTTGTAAGGAGCTTTGGCAACGCCTATTGCTCACCCCGTAAGTGGCTTACTCCTGTGTTGCCACGCTCGGTCGGAGATAGTTTTAAGCTCAGCTAACAGGCCTTTGATTAACGGCACTTGGCAAAGCCAGGGACGAGACAGGCCTTTGATTAACGGCACTTGGCAAAGCCAGGGAGGGGTGTATGCTCTCCAGGCCGACCACGACCACGATTTCTTTCCTCGCAGCCATGATGGCTTGGCAAAGCCAGGAAGCGATGGACGCCCAGCCCTGGAAAGCAAAAGCCCTGCTCCTGCCCTGTCCATCTCCTTTCTCATGGGACACGTAACAGGGTCTCTGTCACAGTTGCCTTCCCGCCATGTCTGTTCCTGCTGAAGAGGCGATGGATGAGCTACTCGGCTACGAGGCGACTGCCAGAGCATCGGCTGTTGATTCCTTCTAAAGCCATGATCATATGCCAGAGCCTGAGCATGCAAGAGCCCAGTACCCGACCTTAAACTCTTTCAGAGCGCACTGCTTGGGCTGAGGGAGTCTTGGTCTTGCGCCCGCCGGTATCCCACCCTCACAGGCATCAGCAAGCAATTCTAGTGTTCAGTGGTACAAGCTCCATTCAGATGCTGCCAGCAATTCACCACATGCCCCTTATCTCCGCCACCAAGATTTGCTTGGCCCACTGCTGACATGACAGAACTTCAGAAGCTGCAGGTATGGCCTTTGTCCACGTTCCGAGCGCAGACAGGGACAGTTCCTGGAGAAAAGGGTCAAACAGTTTACAGGAGCCCGATAAGCGACTCCGTCTGGGAAAGGTGTACAGAATTTGCGGTCCTGTTGTCTTCATCCCCAGGGTCAGGAGTTGTTCGCGAGGGCGAGTGTGAGGCCAGTGTTTGCGTTCATCGCGAGCAGAGGGAACCTGGACATCGGCTTTCAACCTTGGGGAGAAACCGAAATCCGAACTTGAACAACCCCCCTGCAGCCTCTGCATGTTACTTGTAGAACATCTTCCTTCGACAGGCGGATGCTCATCTTTGATCCCAGCCATGCTCTCGGCGGCGCTGTGAAGTTCCTTGGAGAAAAGAGGGCACCTAGCGGAACAGCTGGTCATGGAGTCTGTGACAATGGTAGGAGCGCCCGTGTTAGCTTCATGCAACGGAGACAACCGATGAAAGATCTCAGAGGACAATGTTCAGTTCAGTCAGCTTGGCTAAGCATCAACCAACTAAACTCCGCTTTGTGATGCTGACCTCATGTGTTGCATCCACGTCCGCGCAAAACATCCCTCAGCTTCTTTGTAGGTCGTCTCAAGCCTTGGCCGTCGAGATGTTCGCGTGCTGTGAGGTGCCGACTGTAGATGTCATCGTGCCGGAGCCCGTCTCCTTGGAGGCAGTGAAGCTGGGGGGCGAGAACGCGTGGGGCCCCCAATTCGTGCATTCCGGCCTGACCTGCGACGAGCTCCGGCGGGGCATGGCTGCGGACCTCGACGTCCGCTGGCGCTCCCTGCAGCTGGTGGCTGGTGAGCGCCGGTTGGAGGGGCCGCAGACCTTGGAGGACATGGGGTTCGTAGAAGGGAAGTATCAGGTCCAGATGGTCCTGCAGGACAACTCCGCGGAGATTCGGCATATCCAAGAAGCCATCGTGAAAGGCGCCACAGCCGACAAGGTGAGCCTGACGGAAGGCTTATCGGATGATGAGGTGGACATCCTTGAGAAGAAGTACGGGTTTCGGTTTCCCCCAGAATTCCTGGAGTTTCTGCAGGCCGGTGTCCTTGTGGGCGGTGGCTGGCATGATTGGCATACCTTGGCATCACGTGAACTCGAAGGTGAGAAAGATACTGTGGCCTGGATCATCAAGTGCCACTGCACACCAGAGGAAGACGACTACTACTACTTGAAAGACTGGTGCCCGCCCGAAGAGAAGAGCATGGAGAAAGCTGTCGAGTATGCCACCAAGGTCTACCCCGTGATTCCCATGCGGATCCATCGATGCATCTGCACCGTACCTCACACCACGGGCTTGCCAGTACTGTCCATGCACCAGATGAGTGATAACATCCAATATGGCAACAACTTTTGGGATTGGGTTGCCCGCGATACTCATTTGCCAGAAGGCACTGTGCCAGAGGAATGGAAGGCAAAGAAGTCCATCCCCTTGGAAGAGGTACCCTTCTGGCAGCACTGGAACAACTGATATGCCTCCAAGTCTCTTTGCTTGACACAGTATGTGTCAAGGGTTGCAACACTCCCCCGCTTTAAGGCGGCGAAGTGCAACGGTGAAAGCTGCTCGATGCTGTACCGTCCTGTACCATCCGGTACCATCCGGTACCATCCGGTACCATCCTGCAGCATTTCATAGACCCTTCTGTCACCCGGAGTTGCAAAAAGGATTCGGAGACATTGGATGATGTCTTGTGAGACATGGGAATCTATCCGGGTTTTGCATGAGTCGGGGATGTGCCGAGGTGCTTTGCTTCCTGGCTGACCCGCGTCTGCACTTGTGTGCCAGTTGGCGGCAGTTGCGGTCTTAGTATTTAGGGTGTAGGGTTTAGGGGCCGGTCTACTTTCCATGGCTATCATGCAATCCTTCCCAAGGTCACCGCGCGCCCAAACCCGAAGCACAAACCCTCATTACTTGCAGCTACGAACACTGATGCCGTGAGTGCTATGAATCACTATGACTGGTTCTACCATTGGTATTGCCCATCATCTTTCATGATCTGTACTGTATCTGTTGTCACTTTTTCGTTACTACCTTTCGCTACTGCCCACTACATCTCGTTTTTGTTTGCTATCTTTAGGCATTACCATGTATTGTTAATGAAGTAGTAGCAATGCTTTCTAGCTCCTCAAGCTTTGGCTGCAAGATTGGAAAGTTTGTGTGGACATTAATGGTCCCTTATACGAACAGCCCTTAATCGGGATTAGAATAGGGGGTATGAAAATCGTTCTTAAGGACTCTTAGTATAAGCGGGAACATCCCCCTAAACCGGAACCCTAAACCCTAAACCCTAAACCCTGAACCCTAAACCCTAAACCCTAAACCCTAAACCCTAAATCCTAAACCCCAAACCCTAAACCCTCAGCCTCAACAGTCCGAGCTGAGCCCTCTGGTTGCGGCACTTGGAGGTGCTCGGGTGTCCCGTGCATCTGGGGTTCGTTGACAGCATTGGCCCAACGGCTTCTTGAAGCCGTATTTAGGGTTTTGGGTTTAGGGTTTAGGGTTGCTGAGGCTTCATGTCATGCAACTGTTTGCGCAAGGAGCCCTAAATCGAAAACCTTAAACCCAACACCCCACATTTTTGCTAAGCCGCAGCGGTCAGTTCCCATCCCGACTGTTGTGAGGATGGCGAGGCATCACCCGGACCCCGGGTCCTAGTCGCTCAGCTGCCTATCCAGCAAAAGCTGCAACAACCCTACCGGCCTCCCTGACATGCAGCTTTGACTAAGTCGAGCTGTCTCAGGAAAGCTTCACCAGGATTCGGTTCTTGCCGATCCTTAAATGCATGAACGAGTTCGGTGCGTTACGCGATTGGGGGAGTCACGGCCGTCATACCGCATGAGCTGGAGTGATCTTTGATCACCAAGAGCTTCATAGCTGACCTGCTCAAGCGAATTGAGATCGCAATGCTTGTCGTTCAGCCGTTCGGCCAATGATAGCAAAGTACATCAAAGTAGCAATGGCCTTTTGCGTTTTTCCTACCGAAAACAGCTTGCAGTTGTAGCCTGTAGCCGATGCCCTGAAAGTGCCTATACGTTTCATAGAAATATACATATATATATATATATGTTTATATGTATATATATATATATATCTTTTTTTGTCTGTATATATTGTTGTTGTTAGTATTCGTATCATCAATATTTTTTATACGGCCCCAAACCCGAAAGTTGAAACCTGCAATCCTCGAGGCGGCGATGGATGTGACATGCGAACGACATGGTCTGCTCTGATCTAAGAAGATCTGATCTGAGGGCAATATGATATGATCTGTTTGTCTGGTATGATCTGACATATTATGATATACTATGGTATAAGGTGGTATGGCATGATACAGCATGACAAACGGGGTCAGAAAAGAGCAGTGGAGGATCAAAAAAGGGAGGGGGGGCTAAAGAAGAGTGGGGTGGGGGTCAGAGAAAAGAATGGGGGTCAAACACAAACACAAACGGGGGGGGTGGGTGGGTGCTCAAAAACAAGACTTCCCCATTTCAAAAAAAATATCCATAAATGTTTGCAGGCATGTCAGCTTGAGACGCGCAGCATTTTGCTTGCAGTGGTGGTATGTTCTTGAGGTCATGCTA
Organism: Symbiodinium natans; assembly: GCA_905221605.1. NCBI lineage: Eukaryota > Dinophyceae > Suessiales > Symbiodiniaceae > Symbiodinium > Symbiodinium natans. Next base: position 395,617 of record CAJNDS010002255.1, read on the forward strand.
CATGATATCTGGCGGTCTCGACTGATATGTGAACAAGGACTAATTAGACCAGAAGCGCCATCATCTCACTGGTGCTCTTCTCAAGCCATGTCTGCTCCGAAACGGCCCGCTCCTACGCAGTGCGTGAACCGGCAGCCTCCCGAAATCTACTCTTGGCTTCTGAGCTGGAATTCTAGCATGCTTTGGGTATCCCGAATCACCAGTTGGCGGCATGTTCGAGTTATGTTAGTCTAGCTGAGGGATGCTTCGCAAGTCGGGGACTTCCTGACGACGCTCTCGCTCGATCGCTGGAAGCCACTTTTCGAAGAGGTGGACGGGGCAACATTGTCCCAACTGTCAGAGGATGAGCTGAAAGAGATCGGGTGCACTGAGCTGCTTCCGCGCAACTTGGGCTTCTTGGTAAAACGTCCGTCTTGAAGGTTCCTGCCTCCGCAGACAGAAGTCCGATACGAACACTTGGCTAAGGCAAGAAGCTGATGGGACACATCGCCAAGCAGAAGTTCCTGGCCGAGCCTCCGGCATCCGCGGAGGTAGGCGACGATGTTGAGATGGTGGATCCGGCCGAAGAGCCGGAGCTCCCGGAGCCCTCCGGGAGGAGCGCGGAGGATGCCACGCTGTCCGCGATGGCCGCGGAGCGCGGGATGCTGGCGGAGCTCCGCGGGAAGCTTCAGCAGGCGCTGCAGGACTTGCGTGGGAGCCTGGAGGAGGCAGAGCCGACTTGAAGAGAAACACCGGGGGTTTTGCGGGGTGCTTGGTGGGATTGTGCAGGCATACACGGAGGGAGGCACACAGAGAGACACAGAGAGACACACAGAGACACACAGAGACACACAGAGCACAGAGAGATACAGACAGAGAGACACAGACACAGAGCTGCATAGACGCAGAGCTGCACAGACACAGTGCAAGACCAGGGCAAAGGATATTTTAGGCAACCTGCCGACGAAGGCCAAGCCTGTGGCTGGTTTGGCCATGGATCTGGCGAAGGAGTGCCTCGATAAGATCTCCGCGGCCCATGAGGCGGCCGAGGCGAAGCCCGTCCATGTGCCGCTCTTCGGGAACACCGGTGCCGGTAAGAGCACCCTCTTGAACGCGGTGCTGTGCCAGGAGCGCCCAGAGCTTGGACTTGTGTAAGGCGGCTTCCACGGGTTTGTTGAGGGTATACCTGACTTCTTTCAGCCCTCCAAGATTTTTCCAAGATTTCTCGCCCGAGGAGACCGTTCCCACCTCGGGGTGGCGCTCCTGCACGGCGGTCCCCGTTGAGCTGGTGCCGGAGCCCGGGGCGGTGGAGTTCAGGGGCGAGGTCCATCTGAAGAGCCCGGAGGCTTGGAGGCTCGAGGTGGAGGCCTTACTGAACGACCTGCTCATGTCGGACCGCACCCGGATCTCCCGCCGGGAGCCTGTGCGAGGTGGGGAGCCGACCCCGGCAGCCGTGGCCTTCGACACCCTCGTCGCCGTCTACCCGGAAGCCTTCGAAGAAACCCGTCCATGGCCAGACAAGAGGGCCGCCCAAAGGCATCTGGAGCGCACGGACAACCGCGTCACCCGGCAGCACCGGCAGTCGCAGGTGCTTCGCTTCTCGAACGCCCGCAGCCTGGAGCTCACCAGTGAAATCCTGGACTACGTGGACAGCCCGGATGGCGAGTATGTTGCAGCTTTCTGGCCCCTGGTCCACAAAGTGCGGATTTCTGGACCCTTTGAGTGCCACCCGCGTGTGGTGCTTGTGGATGCGCCGGGGGTGCAGGATGCCAACTCCGCCCGAGCCTCCGTGGTGAAGCAGCTCCTCGAGGAGGCCAGCGGCGTGGTCATCGTGTCGGCCATCAAGCGCGCCGCCACGGAGAAGGCAGGTCTTTTGTGAGCTCCCTTCACTCTTCCCTTTGTTTCATGGCTCTTCTTGTTGTGACTCATAGTGTGCGTGTGAGCTGAAGCTGTGCCCCCGGTGAGGTGGCTCAGGAGATGCTGGGTGAGAGGTTCCGGAGGCAGATGCTGATGGATGGCCACTATGCCGGCAGCTTGGCTTTTGTCGCCACTTGCACCGATGAGCTGACCCTGTCGGAGTTGCGGAAGAACCTGAAGATAGGTGATGATGTACCTCAGCAAGAAGCCGCAATGCTTCGCAACCAGAGGACAAAGGAGCGCATCTTGGCCGACACCTTCGCGGGAATACGGCGCATTCAGGCTCAGAGCGACAGCGCCCGGAGCTCGAACGAGGAGCTCCGAGCCCGAGGCATCTTCCCAGCAGTTTTCACCACCTCGGCCCGGGACTACCAGAAGTTGCGCGGCCTGCTGGACACGAAGGTGGATGGCGCAGCTCGAATCTGGAAGAACGTAGAGGCGGGGGGGGGGCCTAAACAAAAACACGTGAACTGAAGGATTTCCACTGAGGGCTTTCTTCCTCATCACCGCTTGGGGATCTCGTGCATGGTGCTCCTCAGGAAATTTTGGGCCGGGGACGACGTGGAAGTAGAGGTGGGTAAGAGCATGATTGCCATAGGGTTTTGGAGAGACCAGAGACTGAGCCCGAAAGGACACGGAGATTCCAGCCTTCCGATTCTGGCTTCATGCGCAAGGTCAGAAAGCGGACCTCACTGCCATCGCGAAGGCTGAGGAGAAGATGCAGGCAGTCGTACAGAAGCTCAAAGAGGCTTCTACAGGTTCTTCGCAGCCGATGGACGCTTTGCTGCTTCACTGTCATGTAGCCTTATGTAGCCTAAGATCTGCTTCTGATTTTTCTGAAGTGCTGGGCAAAGTGCCGCTGCAAGGAAGATGGTCTCGTGCAGCGATGGGCCGAGGATGCGCGACACAGGATCCAAGCGGTGATGGATGAGGCCATCCGAATTTGCATGAAGCAGGCTCGGACGCAGCTGCAGAGCACCCTGTCGCTGCGCATTCGTGTGGGCGAGAGGGAGGCTGCAGAGACTGCGGCGCAGACGTTTAAGGTGCGGTGCAGCCCTCAAGGCCAGGGGGGTCTTCACTGGGGCACCTTCAAAGCCACCTGCCGCCGCGAAGGTGAGTGGCGCGAGAGCTTCAACGAGCTCCTGGCAGATCCGCTGAACCGCGCCATCGCTGTGAAGTGGGATGAGATGCTGAACAGCTTCTTGCCCCAGTGTGTGCAAAACACACTGGACACCCTTTGCAGCGAGCTCCTTGAGCTTCAGAAGAAGCATGACCTTCCTTGCCCGGCCTTTGATGAGGCGGCTGAGTGGCTGAGGAGCCAGGGCCCGTCCATGAAATCTTCAGTGCAGAAACGCCAGATGGAGCTGTCACGGCAAATCAAGGACACCATCCAGGCGCTCATGAGGTCCAGCTACCACGAGGCTGCCGCCCAGAGTGGAGCTGGCACCGACGTCCGGCAGAAGCAGGTCATCTACCGCCAGGTGACGCAGAACGGCGCGCCCATGTTCAAGTCTGCCTCCTCCTTCCTGGAGGACGAACTGGGCCAGCTCATGGCCACCCTCGAGAAGAAGTTGGCCACCTCCGTCAAAACTGCCATCTCCCGCCTGGAACAGTCCATGATTCGCTTGTCAGCCCAGGGCAAGGAGATGGAGGCAGGGTCGCAAAGTGCGTGCCGGAACCGAAAAGGCCTCAGACCGTAGCCCCCTCTCCACTGGCCTTGTTGCACCAAGTTCGACATGTAGAATAGGACCTGAACTCCGAAAACTCCCTGTTGCCCCTAAACCCTAAACCCTAAACCCTAAACCCTAAACCCTGAACCCTAAACCCTAAACCCTGAACCCTAAACCCTAAGCCCTGAAATCCCGGCAAAGACAGGCCCTGCAGCGCCTGCGCCAAGCCTGCGCAGCTGCGGCCACGCGGGCTCTCGCCAGTGCCGGGGAGCGCCAGGTACTCCTGCAGAGGCTGAAGGCGCGCCCAAGTTGTTGTTTAGGGTTGAGGGTTGGGGGTTGAGGGTTTAGGCCTAAACCCTAAACCCCAAACCCAAACCCTAAACCCTAAACCCTAAACCTGGGGATGCGCAGGGACCTTGAGGGATTTTAGGGTTTGGGGTTCAGGGATGCTCAGGGACGTTGAGGGTTTAATTCCGGCCCGTGTGGTGTGTTGCGCAGGATCTGGTGGCTGAGAAGGAGGCGTGCACCCTGCCGACCCCGGCAGTGGAGATCCCAACGGCGGCGGACACGGATGCCGTGCCGAACGAGTTCATCTGCCCCATTTCACAGCAGGCCCGTTGAGACTGTTGCGATTGGAGCTTGATCTTTGTGGGTTGTTTCGCGGCAGACTCTGCTGTAGAAGTTTTCGCGTCATGGGCGTCGCTTAGGTCATGGAGGACCCGGTGTTTACCGCAGACGGTCAGACCTATGAGCGGGTGCAGATTGAGAAGTGGCTTTCATCCCACTCTACCTCGCCAATCACAGGGAAGGAGCTCGAGCACAAGACCCTGGTGCCGAATCACAGACGCTTTGCCACCATTTCCGTTGATGCCTCGTAGCCGTTGCTGTCTTCGGGTTGAGGGTTTAGGATTCAGGGTTTAGGGTTTAGGGTTTAGGGCTTCAATCCATCAAGGCCTCCGGAAGCTGATCATGGACTCGAGCCATGCCAGCAAATCGACCGCCACAGCCGCGGAGAATGGTTCGACCGATGGCCATCGGGCCGGCGGCCAGGAGATGGAGGAGGACGGCGTGGAAGCTGCAGATGATGGAGAAGGCTCTGACATGGCTTCGAGTGACCTTGAGGCAAGCCTTGAAGCCATCATCACTGAGTTCAGAGAAGCCGAGGAGCCCGGTTCGAGTGGCGAGCCTGAGGAGCGGCTTTTTGGTTCTCCGGATCCCTCTTCTGAGGAGGAGCCTGACGAGCCTGAGTGTGATCTCTTTAGCTCCGACGAGGAGCTGCAGAACGAGTCCGGCTGCCCTTTGGAGAAGCCTGAGGGTGATCTCTTTGGCTCCGACGAGGAGGAGGAAACGCCTGGCTGTTTGTTGGAACACGAGGTTGCTCCTTCTGAAGATGAGCATGATCTCTGTGGCCCCCCCTCCGACGAGGAGCTTGGCTCGGAAGAAGAGCCCGAGCAGGAGTCTGGCAGTCTGAAGCCGAACGAGGCTGCCGAAGATCCTGAAACGGACGGGCTTGAACAAGCTGCGCCTGAGCCAGAAGGGTCCAACGAGCGTCAGAAGGATGGGCCAGACGACCGCTCGACTGTCATGGGGTCGCTGCTGGGTGCAATCTTCGGGACCCGGAGACGTGCGAGATAGGGGTGTTTGCTTGAGTAACACGGGATTTGGGGGCTGACGTGCTTCTTCTTTGGGGGGTACAGAGAAGCACCTTGTATAGATCTGCCGTGATGAGCCGGGAGCTCCCGTGACTTTAAAACTTTAGGACCTTAGCAGCTGCTGCCTCAGATCCTCGTGCGGCAGACAAAAGACACAAATGGGAGTTGTGCTGCCGTAAGTGCCGGAGTGTCTTGGGCATCCTCGTGCAAGCTAGCGCGGTGTCCGCAACTAGACTCGCCTAAGATCCAAGGAGCTGATGCCCAATATATGTATAGAAATATGTATATATCTACACACACACATTTTTCAGATGTATATATATATATATATAGAGAGAGAGAGAGAGAGAGCGACAGTGATATCATTTGACAGCATGTTGAATGTGGTGATAACATATTTTGCCAAGTGCAGGATGCCCTCAGCCCGGGACACATTCAGGGCAGAAGGCTCGGTGAGAAGTTGCCTTTGTGTGCATTTCTTGTGTTCTGTGTGTTTGCTTTCATGTATTTGAATTTTGTTTCCAACAAAGTTTGTGAGCAGACCATGAAAAGAAAATACTAGCAATCTGTTCATTGGGAAGCTAGTGGTTTTACCCCATGGAGGAGTGAGGAATGAGAACAAACAATCCGCCAAGGTTGATTTATCCAGATTCTCCCATCCCATTTTTGACACTTGCTATACGGATTCCCACAATGGATGTAAGTCTGACAAAAAATCATCAGAAAAGCAGGATGACCCCAAGAACTGCTATTGTTGAAGAACTTTGTGAAGTAGCTCTTCTCTGCGTGGGAACCGGTGTGTTGTCGCAGATGCAGAACTGACCCTCGATCTGTGCAGAGCGACATGCACCCCACCCCCCCCTTTATGAAAAGGCTTGGAGCGAAGCTCTCATTCCGAACCCTAAACCCTCCACCCTAAGCCCCTAAACCCTAAACCCTAAACCCTGAAACCTGAACCCCCTCAACCCTGAACCCTGAACCCTAAACCCTAAGTTCTGTGTTTTCGAGACTTGAGGCCAGAGCGTGGCAGAATGCAGGCTTGCTCGTGTTGGCTCCAGTTCTTGGCACTTGCAAATAGGACAAAGCACAAACCCTAAACCCCATAAGCCCCTACACGCCTAAAGCCCCAAATTCCTAAAAAGTCTTCAGCCCCAAGCTCTAAACAACCCTAAGCCCTAAGCCCTAAGCCCTAAGCCCTAAACCCTAAACCCTAAACCCTAAACCCTAAACCCTAAACCCCAAACCCTAAACCCTAAATCTGGATTGCAAACTGCCGGCCATGTTGTGCCATGCGCGGCTGCGGGCTCAACTTCATGGGCCGAGCGCGGAGGAGGGGGGGTGGCTTGAGGATTGGCGGGGGGGGGGATTTGGGTTAAGGGTTTAAGGTTTGGGGTTTAGGGTTTTAGGGATTTAGGGTTTTAGGGTTTTAGGGTTTTAGTGTTTCGGGTTTAGGTGCTTTGGGTATGAAGGGTTGTTGTACTTGAAGCCTCGGGGTTTCTGGTTCAAGGGTTTCGGGCTTTTGTGCTTTGAACCGGCTACCCATATCATCTCCTTCTCGATCCCTTTTCGTTTCCAACAAGCTCTCCCCCTCAAAAAATATAAAATGCCGATTGAAAGTAAGTAGTCCCTGTTAAGGTCCGAGCATGACTATCGTGACATCATGGTCCCTGGCAGTCCCAGCCAGGAGGTCACTGGGTCTGGCGGCTGTGGCGAAGAGCCGGAGCAGAGAGTTGAGGGACTCGACCGTGTGTGACAAGGCAGTTCCACACAATCTGCAGTTTTGGGGGTAGACGAAAATAGAAATACAGACCCCCAAATAGTAGGATCCCCCTGCAATAAGGACCCCAAGAAGGTACCCCTAATATCGTAAACCCCCATGTGGGGGAGTTCAGTCTGTTTCCAATCTGCGCCCCGCCCTCGGCATTCTGTTGTTCCTGGTTCGAACGAAGTTTGATGGGGACATTTTGAGAGCTGCGAGACGAGGGCGCACGCATGGGCATGCCAACTTTCCCATAATATGACTACATGAGCCCGGGCCGTGAGCATCAGCCAACAGTCGTTTTGGCTGAGAAGCATCGGCGCCCCGCCCACTTGTGCTGCGTTCCTTCTCTCGGCGCCGTCTGGTCATACTATGGATCGCGTTTGCTTCTACAGCCTTGTCTCGGGAGAGGAGCAGTCGCGCATGGACAGGGCTGAGCTTCGCGCAGCTGCCACATGCCTAGAGGGGGTGCGGAAACACTTTCACGAGCATCATGGCCACCCGTTCTTCGCCGTTAAAGTCTTCAGGTCACCAACAGATGTGGCAGTGATTCCAAGGCAGCAGACCTTTGAGGAACTTGGGGAGTGTGACAGTCTCTTTGTCCTTGTGGCAACCCTGGACAAGGAGGATCCTCGGCAGCTTTTCGCGATTGCGGATGCCAGGGATGAGAACGTGGCTGCTCTGGAGGAGGTGCTCGAGGAGGTCGATGCAGATGTGCGTGACTCGCATGGCGAGACGGCGGCCTGCAAAGTCTGCAGGCAGGGGCATCTGGGCATGTTGCGCAGCTTGCACCTGGCCAATGCCGACTTCACTCTTGGCCCAAGAGGCGCCACCCCGCTCTTGCTGTCTTGTCAAGAAGGGCACCTAGCATGTGCCAGATTTCTCCTAGGCACTGGCCGGCTGGTGCTCAACTTGTTGGAGGTGCGTGACAGGGAATCTGACACCCCGCTCACCAAAGCCGCGCGCTTTGGCCACACGCCATGCGTCGAGCTTCTCGTGGCCAGCCGAGCTGACATTGAGGCAAAGGGCAGATACGGCAACACCGCCATCATTGTTGCAGCAAAGCACGGCCACGCGGATTGCGTCAGGTTCTTGCTGGACCAAGGAGCCGTTAAGGATGCGCAGGCCAATGACCTGAACACAAGCCTCATCCTTGCGGCTGACAGGGGCCACCCCAAGTCCGTAGAGATTTTGTTGTCCGCTGGCGCAGACAAAGACATTGAAGCCAACAATGGGAGGACAGCACTCGACTGCGCAAGTGGCATGGCTGCGCGACGTTCCGATGTGGAGGGATATGCTGAATGCGCCAGGCTTCTCGAGGCAGCTAAGGGAGGCAACAGCCGACAACTGCTGCAAGGCGCAGAACTGGGCAGGCCCAGTGTTGTCCGTGCAGCCTTGGCCGCAGGTGTAAGTTTAGAGGTGAAGAACCGATACGGCAAGACAGCGCTCATGCTGGCGGCAGAGAAGGGCCATGTGGAGTGCCTTCAGCTCCTGCTCGCCCGCGGAGCCAACAAGGATGCCCAGAGCAACGATGACGACTCTGCGCTCAGCCTCGCGTCCACACATGGACATGCGGAGTGCTTGGCCCTTCTAAGGGCACACGGAGCCTGAGCAGACGAAGATCCCGCATCCTTGAAGGCGAGGACGGCGCGCGAGTAGGTATGTCCATAGGCCTAGCTTCAACTGCTGCACGCCCGTCCTGCTTCGAGGGGTTTTGGCATGAATGGTCAATCTTGTTGTTTGTGAACAGGCGGTCTGCAACAGAGAAGAGAGCATCAGCTGTAGAGGTCCCCCGCAAGCATGCACGGAGATGGTGGGCTCAGTGCCTCTTGTTGGGAGCTTAAGGGTCCTAGGAGCAAGCCTCCAGTCTAGACTTGAAGCGTTGGGGTCTTTGGTTTCTAACATAGCTTCCAGGATGATATCACTGGCATGTTTCCATGGTGATCTCCGTCAGCTGTGTCAGGGTAAGGCAATTTTGGATGCGCAGCGGAAGTTGGAAGTACTTGTGCTGGCACACATCTGGATGTACAGCTGTGAGTGTGAGGGCTATCTAGCCGCTGGTGCTGCACGTTGAAGTGCCGGCTGGCAATCTGTCCATATTTCGGCCCTCCCCCACCACGGGAAGCACATGGAGTCCGCGTGGTATTCCATGTGCAGAGGGATGCCTACGCACCGGGAGAGCCCCTTTTAGTTCCTTTGGCAGCGGGCGGCTCCTGTGCAGATCTTGCAAAAAGGTGACCGGCCTGGATGTTGGAATGCTGATCTTTCATGTTCCTAGGCCTTGGGGCAATCTTCATAGTGCGGACTGCGCGAAGTTAGACATGGCTCTGAATTCTGAATGTCTTGAGGCCAGCCTCCCTCAGCCCGGGCAGCTGGCAGATGCTGCACGTTTGCTGAACTCGGGAGAAAGCGTGTAAAACGTACCTGGCATCAGGCTTGGGTGTTCACTTCGCATGGCTGGCACTCGGTTCCTTATGTGCGGAGACATAGTTCTTCCCATTTGCGAAGAGGTTCATGGGCATGATGCATGCCATGGGATCAGGCCCGCAATACCTGGAGCAGCACAGGGACGAATAACTCGTCGCACATTCGCACACATCAGAGGCCAGTATCTGCAACCCTAAACCCTCTTGCCGTCCTTTTGAAGTTGTTGTCATCGACGTTGTTGTAGGACGGTGTTAGTCTGCTAATCCTACAGCCTCCAGAACCACGACGGATACGATCTACTAGGCAAGCTTGCTGCCCATCCTGCGGCACTCGGGCTTTCATTCGCGTGGTTGTCCTGAGGGGAGTAGAGGCGGGGATTCCAGAAATGTGGAAGTTCTCATTTCGTGCCCCGCCGAACCAAGAAGGATGGCACATCAGGGGAATGTTGGCGGGGTTCTGTGTTGTCGAGACCTGAGGCCAGAGCAAGGCAGAATGCTGGCTCGCACGTGTTGGCTCCAGTTCTTGGACACGCAAATAGGACAAAGTACAAGTTGATGTGAAGGCACTTGGCTACTTGTCCCGGAATAGAGGGTACCTCATTCCCTTATGGCCTACTAAGAACCAGCAAGATTGTTGTCCAGCAGGCAATGCCTCGACTCCACGCACAAAAGCCTCCAACCCTTCAGCCCTGACGCCCAACCCCAAACCCCCAAACCCCTGAAGCCCCAAACCCGCAAACGATCTTCAGCCCTAAGCCCTAATCCTCTACACCCCCAAGCGCCTGGAACCTCTTAAGTTTGGATTGCAAACTGCGGCCCATGTTGCGCCATGCGCAGTTGGGGGTTCAACTCCCCAATCCGAGCGCGGGGAGGAGAGGTTTGTAGGGCTTAGGTTTTGGGGTTTGGGGTTTTGGGGTTTTGGGGGAAAATCTGGGTTCAGGGTTGGGATGTTCCCCCCTCACACTAACAGTCCTTCATCGGGATTATAGCGCTCCCTGTTTGAATCCCGGTGAAGGACTTTTAGTACAAAGGGAGAGCATCCCAAGTTTAAGGGTTAGGGTTTAGGGTCGAGTTTCGTGTTGAGGGGCTTGAGGGACTCAGGGTTTAGGAGTTTAGGCTACAGAGGCCTTGAACGCAAGATTGAGTGGGTTTAGGGTTTAGGGTTTAGGGTTTAGGGTAAACTGTTCCCGACCCAGTGCAAGATCTCAAACCCCAAGCCCCATAAACCATACCTTGAACCCTCGACCCCCAAACGCCAAAAAACGTAAAGCCCCAAAACACCCCCCATAAACCCTAAACCCTAAACCCTAAACCCTAAACCCTAAACCCTAAACCCTAAACCCTAAACCCTACACCCCAAGCCCCAAAGCTAAACCCTTCCGGAGCCTGCAAAAGCCCATCAAAAGGATCCCCGCGACCCAAGACTCGCGCAAAGCCGGCTGAGCCTGGCGATGGTCGCGGCCCCTGAGGGGTGCGGCCTCAAACTCTAAAAGCCCTCAACCCTGCACCCTAAACCCGAAACCCTAAACCCTAAACCCTAGACCCTAAACCCTAGACCCTAGACCCTAAACCCTAAACCCCAAACCCCAGCAAGTTGTTTGGGACTTGTCCGCGCAGGGGTCTGCGCCACTGGGCTTCGAAGTTCCTTCGAAGATGCTTGTGTTGGGGGTTTGGGGGACCCCCAAACCCTCAACCCTACACCCTAAACCCTAAACCCTAAACCCTAAACCCTAAACCCTAAACCCTAAACCCTAAATCCGAAACATCCCGAAGCCAGAGCCTGAAATTCTTAACATCAGCTCTGACCCAAGCCGAAGCTGAAAAGAGGCACCTTCTGTCCCCCTACAACTCCCTGTAAAGGATCATCTAGGGTTTAGGGTTTAGGGTTCAGGGTTTAGGGTTTAGGACTTAGGATTGAGGGTTTAGGAAAAGGGCCCAACTCTCGACTTCCCTGACAAAGGGTCCGTAAGTTGCAGCTGAGGCGAAGCCCGCAGTGCCTCGAAGGACATTCGCCGCTTGCATCACACGCCCCCATGGCAGAGAAGAGCCTAGGTAGGCCCTTGGGACAGCCTATATTTCCGCCTTATTGGGTTTAAGCTACTATTTGCTTCAGAACCCCCTCCGCCCCCCGCCCCCCCCCCCCCCCCCCCCCCCCCCCCCAAACCCCCCCCCCCCCCCCCAAAAAAAAAGAAAACATAATCATCCCTATATTACCCTTATAAGGAAGAATAACTTACTATTTTTTGCGGGTTCTTAAGCCATGGGTAGCAAGCGGATAGTAATGAGGACCATGTTTAAGAGGGTCTTCGGGGGCCATCCTTGGATGATCCAAAATAGCCCATGGCAACCATACCATCATGGCGACGGTTTAGGGTTTAGGGTTTAGGGTTTAGGGTTTAGGGTTTAGGGTTTAGGGTTTAGGGTTTAGGGTCTAGGGTCTAGGGTCTAGGGTTTAGGGTTTAGGATTTGCCAAAGTAGTTGCACAAGAAACACAATGACCATCATTAAAATTCGCTGTATGAATATCCATAGTGCTCATAATGATAATGGCTGTCATAATGACGAGAGCAGTCCTTCTGATTGAATACTAGGTAACGTATTCATAATCGTAGAGTAGGCCTACCCATGAGTTTGGCTAGGATTCCCTTATAATAAGGACCACAATAAGGTACCCAGGTACCCCCTAATTAGTTTTCGTAATCCTCATGCTCAACCCTAAACCCTAAACCCTAACCCTAAACCCTAAACCCGAGACCCTAGACCCTAAACCCTAAACCCTAAACCCTAAGCCCTAAATCTAATTTTGCTGGGTGAGTTCCCGAACTTCTAGCAGGAACGCAGGGGACGCGGTCGCCGGCGGAGCCAGGCGTGGCCCGCAAGATGGCCGCGGGAGATGTAAGGGAATAGGGTTTAGGGCTCAGGGTTTCGGGTTTAGGGTTTAGGGTTTAGGATTTAGGGTTTAGGGCTTAGGGTTTAGGGTTTCGGGTTTAGTGAAAGTCCTCAATTATCGAAGCTCTTACACCCTGACCGTCCTGACCATGACTTCTTTGAATTCTTTGAAGCCCAGATGCTTGTCTCGAGAATCGCCACAACTATCACGACCCTATCGCGTGTTCTTTACATTATGTGTTGCTATGGTTCCGATATCCTTCAAGGTTTTTTTTAAACGTTAAAAACCCTAAATTCCAAAAGGGTTTTTCACGTTAAAAACCCTAAACCCTAAACGGTTTTGTTTAACGTTAAAAACCCTCTTGTGCCAGGCTTCCAGACAGCGACGACGGCGGCCTAGGCCGGGACTTCGTGTGGCGAGCGGTTCAGGAAGTGGGGCTTCTTGGTGCTCCGGGGGCGGGGGGGGGACCGAGGAAATGGATGAGGGATGTGGGTTTTGCTTTTGGGGCAGATATGGGGCATGATTACAGGGGATCAGCCCGGGGGAGTGGAGGTCCCTTTTGCTGAGTGAACACGTGGCCGAAGGTCCGACGACAAGAAAGATCGCTCCAGGCCGCTTGTGGCGCAGAGATCTCGTGGCAGATTCTGGCTTTCTGTGCCATTTAGTGCTCATTCCTATCACCTTATTTCGTATGAGGCTGTTGTTGTTATGGTCATGAGAATTGCATGAAGCTGCTATTGCTATGGTCATTAGTATTGTATCGCCATTGTTCTTATTCGCATTATACAGACCGGGTGCATCTCGCTGGGCACAGGAGGGGCCCAAAGCGAAGAAGGCGGCACGCCGACGCGGAGAAGGGAAATCCAGATGCTCCCGAGGATCGGAGGGCAGGTGTCATGGTCCCTTGACATGGGGTTTTTGAGTAAGGGAACCCTAACATAGACCCCCAAATAATATAATTCCCTTCTAATATGGACCCCAATAAGGTACCCCTAATATCGTAAAGCCCTCAGAACCTTACGTTTGTAAAGGGTTCTGAAGTATGGGTTCTTGGGTTCTGGAGGTAGATACCGTAAAGGGGTACCTAAAAAAAGGATCCACCAGGGGTTCCACCCAGCTTCCTTGAGCTGAGCCCCTGAAGGACCAAGCTCAAAATGAGAAGGGCCCGCCAGAGGAGCTTTTGCTAACCCCCTCTGGTTCTTAGTAGGGAGTGAGGGAATTAGGGCCCTGTATATATATATATATATATACATACCCTTTAAGAGATTATATGGGGTGCCTCATTCCCTCATTTGCTACTAAGAACCAGCCAGCTTTGGTAAAGCGTGTGTCTGGTATGGCTTTGTGGCAACGGGTGAACCAGCAGGAAGCTCCTAAACAGCCCCCCCTCCCCAAGCCCTAAACCCTAAACCCTAAACCCCAAACCCTAAACCCTAAACCCTAAACCCTGAACCCTGAACCCTGCACCCCAAACCCTAAACCCTAAACCCTCTCATCCTGGAGGACGCAGATCATCCCAAGGAGGGTGAGTCGGACACCGAGGTAGTGGAGCGCGACTCGGACACGGAGGAGCCCGCGCCCAACGGCCTGCGGTCCCCGCAGGGGTCCCCGCGCGGGTCCCCGCGCGGATCCCCGCGCGGGTCGCGGTCTCCTGCAGATCTCCGGGAGCTCCCAAAACAGGAATCCGCGGAGCGCCCTACGGAGCCCAGGGAGACCTCCAGCCCAGAGCCTGCGGCCGACAAGGACTCCGGGGGGTCGCCACCGGCACTTCTCAAGTTATATTCATACATTGCTAGGTTATGATATGGTTCGGCTTTTATGTTTTATACTCGTACCTTATGATAGTTATATTTGTCTGTAGTAGTATAGCACTACATGACTATCAGTTCATTTTGAGGTCAAGCGCCTTGAGGGTCCGAAGCCCTAAACCCTAATCCCTAAACCCTAAACCGAAACCCTAAACCCTAAACCCGAAACCCTACCAGGACGGCGCTCCCAAGCGACGGAAGAAGAAGGTCGGATCCGAAGCACGTTCCACCGCCCGAGATTTCGCAAGCTTTCACCCTCATATATACAAAAAATATATATATA
>CAJNDS010002255.1:415000-455000 GCA_905221605.1 Symbiodinium natans
GGGTTGAGGGGTTGAGGGGTTGAGGGGTTGAGGGGTTGAGGGGTTGAGGGGTTTGGGGTTTCAGGTTTCATTGTGGTTGTTTGGGTTTCGGGGAAGAGGGTTAGAGTTTTGGGGTTTCATTGTGGTTTTGGGGCTTGGGAGGTTCATGGCTTCAGGTTTTCTCGGTCTGAGGGTTTGGGGTTCTCAGAACCCTAAACCAAGCGCCCAACCCCAAGCCCTAAAAGCTTCTCCAAAGCTCGAAGGCTCGATCCCTAAGCCCCTAACTCTCAACCCCCTCCTGAGTCGCACTGTGACCCCAGACCCCCCACCCGCCCGACCCTCAACCCTAAACCCTAAACCCTAAACCCGAAACCCTAAACCCTAAACCCCAAACCCTAGACCCTAAACCCTAAACCCCTAAACGCGAAACGCCAAACCCCAAACCCCAAACCCCAAACCCTAAACCCTAAACCCTAAACCCTAAACCCTAAACCCTAAACCCTAAACCCTAAACCCTAAACCCTAAACCCTAAACCCTAAACCCCGAGCCCTGAGCCCGCTGAGGCCTTCCGGCACATGATGCTTGGCGCGCTGGATGAGCCGCGTGAGGAGGCCGCACAAAGGTTCCAAGCTTCTTCGGAATGAGCCTCCTTGGGGGCATCCTTCCGAGGGGTGAGTTCAGGGGGAATCCTTAGACCCCCAGACCCGAAGCCGGCAAGCCTCTGTAGGTTAGCAAAGAAACCCCACACAACTTTCCTCGAAGCCTTCTTGCAAGCTTTCCTCGACATCTAAACCCTAAACCCCGAACCTTAATCCCTTGTGTAAACCCTGGCCCTAGACCCTAAACCTTAAGCCCTACGCCCTAGGCCCTAAGCCCTAAGCCATGAGCCCTAAGCCCGAAGCCCGAAGCCCGAAGCCCCAAAGCCGAACTCTAACCCTAACCCTATATTCTCTAAACCCTAAACCCCCGACAGGCAAAAGGCACGGCGGATGACTTGAAGACCGAAAGCGGGCCTGGGCATCTTGCCCTGTATCCTTTCAGAGGCTTAAAGGTGTTTCTTTTGGGGGGAGCTTGAGGTTTGGTGGGTGTGGGGTTGAGGGGGTTTGGGGGGTTTTGGGTTGAGGGTGTTTAGGGGTTTTTGGCTTGGTGTTGGTTGGAATGTCGGTTTGAGGTTGTCTGGGGCTTTCGCTGCGATGATCCACGAGCTTCGATTCCATGAGGAGGAGGAGGTGTTCCTGGGGGCAAGTATTCAATGCACAGATGGTTCCCTAAACCCTCAACCTTAAGCCCTCAACCCTAAAACCTAAACCTCAAGCCCACAGATGTTTCGAAACCCCACTGGCGCACCGTCATTTTCGAAGGTCTGCGGCCGAAGACAGCGACCATCAGGATGTTGGGGGGCACCCTCAGAACGTAAGCACTATGCGAAAGACTAAACCAAAAAGGGTTCCGGGTTTAGGATGTAGGGTTTAGGATTTAGGTGTTAGGGTTTAGGATTGACCCGAAGCCCCCAAACATTGGGCCTCTCAAGCTGCAAGGGTCCCGAATTTCTCTTGGGGCCCACCACCGAAGGGGACCCCAAATGCATAAACCCCCAACTTCCCCAGACCCCTGTTCCCTCCCACCCCCCACCCCCCGAACCCTAAACCCCAAAGTTTAGGGCCTAAACCCTAAACCCTAAACCCTAAACCCTAAACCCTAAACCCTAAACCCTAAACCCTCAACCCTAAACCCTAAACCCTAAACCCTAAACCCTAAACCCTAAACCCTAAGCCCTAAGCCCTAAGCCCTAAGCCCCCAACCCTAAACCCTAAACCCTAAACCCCACACCCCACACCCCTAGACCCCCAAACTTCAAACCGAAACCCAAAGCCTCACGAGAGCAAGATCCAGGAGGCGGCGTCCGCGCGACTCCGCGGAGCTCCTGAAGGTGCCTTGACATTGAGAGCCTCGGGTTTAGGGTTTTGGGTTTAGGGTTTAGGATTTAGGGTTTAGGGTTTCCGGGCTTCAAGGGCTTTAGGGGTTTAGTATTGCGTTTTACTCTCATCGTTGCCAAAGGGCTTGGGGTTTAGGGCTTCTTCGAGGTTTTAGCTGTGGGTTTCTGCGCGTTGGAGGGTTGAGGGTTCAGGGATTCTGGCCCCCACTGTGCCAGGTGCCTCTGCGGCTGATCTCGCAACCCAGAAGGAGGAGAAGGCACCATTTAGGGTTTAGGGTTTGGGGTTTAGGGTTTAGGGTTGGGGTGGGCTTAGGGTGGGCCTCTAGGTTTTAGGGTTGGGATGTTTCTTTTTCTACTAACAGTCCATAGTTCCCCTTATTAGAATCCCTATTAAGGACTGTTTTTTAAGGGGGAACATCCCAAGTTTAGGGTTTCTTGGGTCTACGGGAAGTTACATGGGTCCCGTAATATGCTCCCTTCGCTGCTTCAAAGGGTTCTGAAGTATAGGCCCTTGGCAGGGTGCCCCGATTAAGGGTCCATATTCAGGAACCACGGAACGACCCTAAGACGGGGGTGTCAGCTCTGAACATGATGATTCAAGTCGCAACCGTCGTCGTAAGCTTGCCGAGACGGCGGCTCTTGCTTTTCATTGGCCGTACAAGCCCTCAAAAACCCCAAGACCCTAAACCGCTGAACCCTGAACCCTAAACCCTAAACCCTAAACCCCAAACCCCAAACCCTCTAGGGCTTAGGAAAGCCGCGTAATGCGGGTCACGTCGCGCGTGCGGACCGCAGGCCTCGGAAGTGGCCAAGTCCGAGGACGAGAAGAAGGCGCGTCAGCTCGAGCAAGGGGGTAGCCAGGTTAGGTTTGGGGTTTAGGGTTTAGGGTTTAGGGTTTAGGGTTTAGGGTTTAGGGTTTAGGGTTTAGGGTTTAGGGTTTAGGGTTTGGGGTTTCGGGTTTCGGGTTTAGGGTTTGGGGTTTCGGGTTTGGGGTTTAGGGTTTATATGCATATATGCATGCATGTAATATGGGGGTTTACGAGAACAAGGGACCCCCAATATAGACCCCCAAGTACTAGGATTCCCTTATCACAAGGACCCCAATAAGGTACCCCCGAATTTCGGAGACCCCCCATAAATGTATTATACAAGTACGGCGCTAGCAACACGTGCCCGGACCTCGGTTTTCCAGACAGTCGGTCGCCAGAATCTTGGGCCTCGGGGTTGGATGTCCCCAAATCCCAAGCTTTCAACCCTAAACCCTAAACCCTAAACCCTAAACCCTAAACCCTAAACCCTAAACCCTAAACCTTAAACCCTCAACCCTTTAACCTCAACCCAAACTTCTTCACCAAAAAAAGTTAACCCTCTTGGACATGAGGCTGCCCCCCCCCAACTACACGGATTCCGCGACACATTTTGGAGAAATGCTATTCTGAGAAATGACCATATATATATATATATATACAGAAAACGTCGCACTGCAGGCCCGAGTTTTTCGTAGGTCAGTGTTTTAAGCTAAAACTATAATTGTACAACTCAACGTATCAAAGCTGGACACACATGCATCTACTACCCAAATATAATGAGTAGGCATATTCTTAAATAATGCTCAGTTTCAGAGATTGCGTGGCGGTCAGAGTATGGACTTTCGTCCTGGTCTCTCCGGGGGAGGGGGGGGGGGGGGGGGAAAAAAGAAAAAAAAAAAAAAAAATCCGCGGGGGGGGGGGGGGGGGGGGCCCAAAAAAAAAAAAAAAAAAAAAAATATATTAATATATATATATATATATATAGATATATATATATATATATATATTTTTTTTTTTTTTTTTTTTTGGGCCCCCCCCCCCCCCCAAGGGGGGGGGGGGCCTGCCCCTTTAAAATTCATGGGGGCCACCAATCAGATTTTAAAGATTTTAAAGGTGTTTGAAGATTTAAGGGGCCTCCCCCCTTGAAGCTTTAGGTGGGTTAAATATTAAGGATTTAAAGACTGTAAAAGGGGCCTGCCCCTTTATATTTACTGGAGCCCCATGTAAATTTGAAGAGTATGAAATTTCAAGTTCTTGAAGATAATTGAAGGCCCTCCCCCTTTCAAATGAAAATTGGGGTGCACCAAATAAATTTTAAAGATGTTAAAAGTTTGTCAGATTTTAATAGAGGGCTCCCCCGCTCAAATTTTATGTGACCCCAAGTATGTTTTTTTAAGTTTTTTGAAGATTTGTGAAAAGGGGCCTCCCCTTGAACATTTAAATGGAACCCCAATGAAATTTTAAGATTTATACAGGTTTTAAGTTTTAAAGATTTGAAAGGGCTCCCCCCCGCCCTTGAAGTTTAAATGGGCCCCCCCCAATTCACTTTAAAGGTTTTGTAAAGATTTAAAAAAGCCCCCGTCCCCGCCCAATGAAGCTTTAAAGATCTTAAAGGTTTCAAAGGTTTTACAGAGTTTAGCAGGGGGCGCCCCCGTTGAATTTAAATGGGGCCCCCAGTTCAATTTCAAAGATTTCAAAACCCCCCCCCCCAAAAAAAAAGAGTTTACTTAGGGGCCCCAATTAAATTCTAGAGACGTTAAAGATTTAAGATTGTAAAAGGGCCTCCCCCCTTTAAACTTTAAGTGGGGGGCCTCAGTAAAATTTTAATGGTTTTAAGTTTTAAAAGATTTTAAAAGGCCTCACCTTGAAAGTTTAAATGGGGCCCCAATTAAACTTTACAGATTTTAAAGATTTAATGATTTTGCAATTTTGGAGATGTTAGAAGCCCCCCCCCCCCCCCCCCCCAAAAAAAAAAATAAATGGGGCGCCCAATTCAATTTTTTAGGATCTTAAAAGCCCCCTCCCCCCCGCCCTTTTATAGGTTTTAACTCTAAACCTTTCCCATTTTCATTATTTTCAACATTTTAAAGGTCCTTAACATGTTGAGAATCCTTACAGAATAACTGGGGCGGGCCCCTGGTCCCCCCAATATCTGAATACCTTTGACAAACTAGATGGGAAGGGGCCCGACTTTTTTCAGGGCTTTAAAGTTTCTAACAGCCTTGAAAAACGTTTAAAGTCATTAATTAATCAAATGGGAAGGGGTCCGAATGCATTTGCTTTAAGGACTTGAAAGGTTTTAAAAAAACATAAATGGGTATGGGGGGGGGCCATTTAGATTTTTACAATTCAAATTTCTCCAAGACTTACAGAGTTTTTCGAAAATTAGATGGATGAAGATTCCCTTCTTCAAGATTTAAAGGATTTTAAGTTTGTTTTTAAAACTAAATCCGGATGGAGGTTCTCATAGTCTGTATGCAGGTATTGTAAGTATGGTCACAAATAAGGCAAATTCATGAAAAATATGTGTTTTGGACCTGAAAAACACAGGCCTGTATTCCGACGTACTCTCTCTCTCTATATATATATATATATGTATTTATGTACGTACGTACGTATGTATGTATGTATGTATGCATGCATGTATGTATGTATGTCTTTATGTATGTATGTATGTATGTATGTATGTATGTATGTATGTATGTAGGTATGTATGCATGTATATATGTATGTGCAGAAAGTATCTTTCTGCGGGGTGGGGGGGGATCTTTGATCATTTCTTGCAGCACGATGATTGCAGACCCATATTGCCTGCTTTCTGCAACCCAGAATGGATCCCCCTGAGGCCTCTTCCGAAAAAGCGCCTTCCGAAGCTCCGCCATCGGCTGAGGTGCATTTTGAACTGTGCATTCCGGGAGGTTGGTGAGGTTGCGGTATGAAGATCTGCTAGGATCTTTATTTGTGACCCAGCAACTTGGGTGATTACGAGAATAAGGGACCCCCCATATAGACCCCAACTGGTAGGATTCCCTGATTATAAGGACCAGGTACCCCTAATTTCGGAAACCCTCACTTCAGGACGCCACAACATCTGGGGGGGAGGCAGAGAAGGAGGACCGGCGAGAGGAGGTGAAGAAAGAGGCTACAGAGGAGGAGCAGGAGGAGCAGGAGGAGCAGGAGGAGAAGGAGATGAAGGAGAAGAAGCAGGCCCGGTGGGCGTTGGAGGGCTGTTCTGCCCTGTCTTGTAGCCTCCGGCTCTAAGCTTCAAGTGCCACTTCTTGACACAGCATCCGTCACCGGATAGGCACATGAATGATCCTTCTCCTCAACCAACAAGTTCCTAAACCTTAAGCCCTAAACCCTAAACTCCAACAAAACCCTGAATCCCTAAACGCCAAACACCCAGGCCGAGACTTGGCCTTGGGGGCACTTTGCTGCATCTGCTTTGCAGGATTCCCCGAGGAACGAGAGGCTCCGAAAGCTCATCCGTCCCCCGGCAGGTTTTGGTTTACCTAGGGTTGAGTAACTTCAGGTTTTAGGCATTTCAGAGTCTAGGGTTTAGGGTTTAGGGGTCTGAGGGTTTAGGGTTTGGGGGTTTGAGGGTTTTGGGGTTTCGGGTGCGTAAGGATTGATCGGGAGGGTGTCGGTCCAGATGATGGGCCCTTTCGTGGTACCCATGCCAAAGCAAGAAGGATTGCACCCTAACCCGCCCAAAAAGGAGCCCACACCATTGTCTGAGTCTAGATCAACCTTGCCCTGTAGGTTTGCCGGGCAGCTTAGATTTTCAGGGCGGTTGGCCCAAGGGTTCGAGTCGTCGTCAGGCCACTGAGGGTAGGCCTTAGGGCAGCTTTCGAGCAGTTTGGGGATTTATGCTCCTTTCATGAGACCTGTCCTAAACCCTAACCCCTAACCCCTAACCCCTCAACCCTATACCCTAAACCCTAAGCCCTAAACCCTAAACCCTAAACTTTTGTTTGTTTCCTCGAGGTGGTGTCTACGAGAGAAAGAACCAGGAGAAGCTGGTGGACCTGGACGACTTGCTGGCCAAGTACGCCGACAAGCTGGAGCAGGCGTCTTCGGTGGGTTCACGTTGGGATGTTCCCCCTTATGCCTGTATTATTCCTATTTTCCTATTATTATGATTATTATGATTATGATTATGATGATGATGATGATGATGATGATGATTATGATCATGATAATTGTTAAGTTTTCTTACTATTAAGCAGTCCTTACTAGGGAATACAATACCCCCCTGTTATAATCCCTATTCAGGACTGTTAGTAAGTACAAGGGGGGAAACATCCCAAGGTTCTACGCATCGTAGGGGGCAAGACTGGGAGACAACACTCCCGGTACTGAAAGTATCGCTGGCCTAGACTGGGGCAGCTGCACCTGAGGCGTATGACTACGTCTGCAACAAGTACGGCGAGACCAAGGAGGTGACAATCTATACCGTAAGCCCCAAAAGCCGCTGCCTATCTAGCCTATCTAGCGGTTCATAGAGGCTACCCTAAACCCTAAACCCTAAACCCTAGACCCTAAACCCGAAACCCTAAACCCTAAACCCTAAACCCTAAACCCTAAACCTAGGGGCTAGCCATGAGGGAATCTGCAGAATCCTCTTGGGGCAGAAATTTCGGTACCCTGCAGGACTTGGAAGACGAGGAGGTGCCGCCACTGACGGTATTTGCCATGGGCTGAGTCGCTGGGCATCCCGAAGTCCCCCAAGCCCTAAACTTCAGACCTAAACCTAGCGGGTCATAGTACGTAGGGATTTCGGCAGCTGCGTGTCTCAATGGGTTTAGGGTTTAGGGTTTAGGGTTTGACTACCATTCCTTCCTAAACTTGACAACCTAAGCTCTGAATCCCTACACCCCTCAGTCCGAGACACGGAGCCTTTGGAGGGTTATTTAGGCTGTAGGGTTCAATCTTCAGGCTTTCAGCCCCAGGATTTAGGGTTTAAAGAATGGAGGTTTACGAACATGGGGGCCCCCCCAATTTAGATGCCCAAATAGTAGGACTCCCTTTTCTTAAGGACCCCAATAAGGCACCCCGACTGTCGGGAAACCCCCATTTAGGGTTTAAATCATGGAGCCCAGAATGCAGTCCGGCTCAGAGGGTTGTTCGTATACAGTTGAAGTCTTACCCGAAACCCGAAAGCCGAAACCCGAAACCACAAACCCTAAACCCTAAACCCTAAACCCTAAACCCTAAACCCTAAACCCTAAACCCTAAACCCTAAACCCCCGTTTGGGCTTGAGAGGGTCGAGTTTGCGGCTTAAGTGCGAACGGCCGAGGAGAAGCAGAAGGAAAGCGCCAGCGAGGCTGAGAGCCAGGAGGCGCTCTTTAAACCCTGAAGCCCTAAACCCCTAAGGGGGTTTAGGGCCCTAAACCCTGGCGGGTCCACAACAAACCCGCGCAAAACTATGGCCCCACCAGCAAACCTGAGATGCAGGACTTAGGTCACAGCCTTTAGTGTTGAGAAATGACGCCTTTCTTCTCCCCAGTGCGCCTAAACGCAAGAACTTCCAGTCAGTTCTGCCCAGAAGGTTTAACCTTCTCGGAACGGATTAGAAGATGTAGACCATGGACGTCATCATGCTTGGGCCATGGATGCTCTCTGCTCATCAGAGCAGAATAGACCATGGACGTCATCATGCTTGGGCCCTGGATGCTCTCTTCCCAGAACGGAGTAGACTATGGACGTCATCATGGTTGGGCCATGGCAGTGCAGAAAACATGTAGACCATGGACGTCATCATGCTTGGGCCATGGATGCTCTCTTCTCATCAGAACAGAGTAGACCATGGACGTCATCATGCTTGGGCCATGGATGCTCTCTTCCCAGAATGGATTAGACTATGGACGTCATCATGGTTGGGCCATGGATGCTCTCTTCTAACTATGGTGAAGCAAGCGTGTTATTTAGACCCAGGGCTGGGCAGAAGCGGATGCAAGCAAGACCGGGCTTAGTTTAGGACACGTCGAAAGTGCGAAGTAGTGCAAAAAAACCCACAAATACCAGTGTAGTCTACGGATGCCAAAAAAGTTGCAGGATAAATTTAGACAAAAATTGCGGGGATGAAGTGATGGGCGAAACCCAGGAAACATCGGTATTTACAGGGGATTCTGAGGGCAACAGAGCTAAACTGCCGAAAAAGCGTGGGTCTGTTATGGCCCCGCCTAGCCCTAAACCCTAAACCCTAAACCCTAAACCCTAAACCCTAAACCCTAAACCCTAAACCCTAAACCCTAAACCCTAAACCCCGAACTCTAAACCCGAAACCCGAAACCCTAAGGGGTTTAGGGCTTAGGGTACCCTGAACCCTTCAGGCTTTGCACCGAAATGACTTCAGAACCCTAAGCCCCAAACCGTAAACCCTAAACAATCCTACAGCCACACATCATCAACCGTTCCAGGGTTCCAAGAAAAGGAGCCCCTAGCCTTGTTTAGGAGAGTTCAACGATAGAAAGCCAAGAGAAAGCCCTAGAACTGTAAATCTTGGGATGCCGTTTGTGTGGACAGCCGGAGCTTGAAGTTTTGAGATCCCGACCAGGACCGCCCAGAAGGAAGACACAAAGGCAGCTCCCTCTGTGTGTGTTGGGGTTTAAAGCCCCTAAACTCTTAACCCTAAACCTAAACCCTGAACCCTAAACCCTAAACCCTAAACCCTAAACCCTAAACCCCAAGCCCCAAGCCCTAAACCCTAAACTCTGAGCCACACAATTGCCTGCTGAGCTGGGGTCTAGAGTCTTTCTAGGATCTCGGTTTTAGGTTTTAGGTTTTAGGGTTTAGGGTTTAGGGTTAGCAGAAAGTGCTTCTCTGAGATCTTCCATACCCGAAACCTGGCTCAGGCCGGAAAAGAGCGGGCCATGGTCATCACAGGCGCTGGCAAGAAGCCCTATAAACACCGTAAGTTGCACGTTTGGTGTCTTTTGCAGGTTTCCGACAACAGGGGTACCCCTTTTGGGGGTTCCCTTTTAGGGATTCTTTTCTATGTGGGGTAGAGAAAGGGGAACCCCTCTTATTTTTGGGAATGCCCACATGGTTCCGAGAAGTGCGCTCACAGCATGCTGCTCATGACACCTTGAATTGGAGTGTTTTTGCATTGTTTGGCTTCAGTGCATGCCCAAACCCCGCCACCCATCGCCCTCACCCATGACGCCTTGAATTGGACCTTTGACCCCCCCCCCACCCCATCCATTCAGGTGGTTTAAAGGGTCCAGTGCATGCCCGACCACTACCTCCCGGGGCTTACGGACTTCCAAGAAAGCGTGTCTTGGAGAGCTGCAAGCGGTTTTTGGACCTGTGACGGCTGCCAGGGACAAGTCGCAAGAGCGGAAAGCCGTGAAGAAGGTGCCCCCATGGCATGAGTGCAGGGCTGCATTGGTGATACCTACCCAGGGTTGATACATAGTTCTTTCATAAAGTGCTGGCTGCTACAACTTCAGAGGTAGGTGCCTCAGTTCCTCGAGGCCTCGCAGGGGGGAGCATGGCCAAAAGGCTTGTGGCTTCTTGTGCCTGGCGCAGGAGCAGAAGGAGAAAGACAAGGAGAAGGACAAAGACAGGGACAAGGAGAGGGACAAGGAGAAAAAGCGGAAGGACAAGGAGACATCTTGTTTTCAGATCTTTTGAGCTGTGAGTTCAGGCATCCTGGCAACCTTCAACCTCTGAACCCAAGTGTGCCCTAGAACGAGAAGCGGAAGTGTGAATTTTCAGCTTTCCCAATTCCGAAACTCACTAGTCCTGAGCCCCACGCCCTGGCGACCCTGGACTAAACCTTGTACTGCACAAACAAGAAGCCCCAAAACTCAAGCGACCCAAGAGGATCGAGAAAAGGATAAGCGGCGCGGCAAAGAGAGCCATTCCCTGCCTGGCGCTCCGCCTCCGTCGCATCTGCCGATGCACATGATGCCCCTCGGCCCCGACAGGCCCTTTGACGCTCGGTTTTTTTGGATTCAGAGGCCTAGGGTTTTAGGATTCAGGGTTCGGATCAGGGTTGTCGGTCTGTGGTTTAGGATGTTTGGTTCGGGGAAGGTTTAGGGTTCAGGGTTAAGGGTTTAGGTGTAGGCTTGAGGGTTAATTAGGGGTTGAGGGGGGTTAGGGTTTGTAGGGTTTAGGGTTCTGTAGTGTTTAGGGTTCTGTAGGGTTTAGGTTTAGGTTTAGGGCTTCGGGTCGGCAAACACAGCGGTTGAAACTGAAGCTTGCAGCCTAATGAGACTGAAACCCTATGCTAACCCCTAAACCCAAACCCGAAGCCCCAGACCCTAAACCCTCAAACCCTAAACCCTAAACCCCAAACCCTAAACCCTAAACCCGAAACCCTAAACCCCAAACCCCACACCCCAAACCCTGAAAGCCTCAGACCCAGGCCAGGGATGGGGATGCCCATGCGACCTGGGATGCCGCGGCCTCGGCCTAGTGCAGAGTGTTTCGGGTTTAGGTATTGAGGGTTTAGGGTTTAGGGTTTAGGGCTTAGGGCTTAGGGCTTAGGGTTTAGTAAGGTGAGCGGCTTGAGTCTGAGGATGGGCTTGGGATTCAGGTTTAGGGTTTAGGGTGTGGTTTAGGGTTAAAAGTTTAGGGTTGAGGGTTGAGGGTTGAGGGTTTAGGGTTTAGGGTGCTTGAGCCTCACGCCCTAAACCCTGAGCCGATGTGTTGGGCTATCGACGGGTCGGGGTGGTGTTCGTGACTCGGCGGTCCAGTTGCAAGACCGACTTGGAATTGGGCTTCCTTCTTCACCTTCCCCTTCCCCCCCTTAAACCTAAACCCTAAACCCTAAACCCTAACCCCTAAACCCTAAACCCTAAACCCTAAACCCTAAACCCTAAACCCTAAACCCTAAACCCTAAACCCTAAACCCTAAACCCCAAACCCCAAACCCCAAACCCTAAACCCTAAACCCTGAACCCTACCCCTTCCAAACCTCTGCAACCAGGCCAGGCATGCCCATGGGAATGCCGGGCCCCTGCTTTCCAGCTGAGGTTGAGGGTTGAGGGTTGAGGGTTGAGGGTTGAGGGTTGAGGGTTTAGGGTTGAGGGTTGAGGGTTGAGGGCTGAGGGTTGGGAGTTGAGGGTTTCAGGAATTGGCGCCTCGGGTTTCGGGCTTCGCTTGTCGCAGCAGCCTCTCTGCGCAGAGTGGTATGCCCCTGTCAATATGGGGTTTCCGACATTAGGAGTGCCCGCTTTTGGGGCTCCCGCTGAAAGGGGATTCTATTCTATTTGGGGTATAGAAGGGGGTACCCCTATTTTGGAAAGTACCCCATATGGAAGGTGGCATCCTCAGTTCAGGGTCTTTGCGAAAGGTTGCCAGCCGCGAGGATGCACCCCCGCTTTCTTTGTGAGCCCTGCCGCATGTCCGAGCACATGCGCGCACCACCGCCCATTGCTTCAGGTCTCCTAAACCTTAAAGCCCTAAAACCCTAAACCCTAAACCCTAAACCCTAAATCCTGCATCTTGTAAGGCCCCAATACTCCGGAGTCTCTCTCTGGGGCAGCTGAGGCATGGCATGCCGCCGTACCCCTGGTCCCAGCCTTGGCAAGGAAGGGGTTTAGGGTTTAGGGTTTAGGGTTTAGGGTTTAGGGTTTAGGGTGAGGGTTTGCCCTAGGCCCTAAGCCACAAAAAGCTCCTAGCCCGGAGACCCCAAGCGCTCAGGGTTTAAACCCTGAACCTCAAACCCTGAACCCTAAGCCCTAAACCCTAACCGCTAAACCCTAAACCCTAAACCCTAAACCCTAAACCTTGAACCCTAAACCCTGAACCCTAAGCCCTAAACCCTAAACCCTGAACCCTAAGCCCTAAACCCTAGTCCCTGTCCCCTAAGCGCCCTAAACTCTCGTCCTGAAGCCCAAAGGCCTGCTAGCCCGAGACCCGAAACTCAGCTCCCACCGCCCAGGGGGCATTATGTGGACCCTCGCTTGGCCGAGGCAGCGCAGAATCGAGGGGGTTCTTGCTTTTGGGGTTTAGGGTTTAGGGTTTAGGGTTTAGGGTTTAGGGTTTAGGGTTAAGGGGTGTGTTGGGGTGCAGGGGGTCAGGGGGTTCCGGAGCTCCGGGGTTCATCGGCTTGGGGCTTTAGGGTTCCGGAAGGAAGAAGGCGTGAGGGATCGTGAGTGAAGGTGGGGTTGTGGGGTGTCAGCAAGGGTTGTAAAATCATCAAGGTTCATGTTCTATGTTGTATAGTAACCGTCCTTAGTAGGGATGATACCCCCCCATTGTAATCCCTACTAAGGACTGCGAGTATAAGGGGGAGGAGCATCCCGATTTTATGTTTCTTAAAGTTGAGCCCTTCTAAACAATAGCAATGGCCCTCACTCAAGCTGCAGAGAAACCCTAAACCCTAAACCCTAAACCCTAAACCCTAAACCCTAAACCCTAAACCCTGAACCCCGAACCTTGATCCTCGCAAGCCTCGACCACCCATGAGGCGATGGAGAAGAAAGAGAAGAAGGCCAGGTTAATGCTTCTGTTTCGGGTTGTTTATAGGGTTTACAGGGTTTATAGGGTTTAGGTTTTTGGCTTCTCGGGTTGAGGTGTGCAGGGTTTGGTGGCTTGGGTGCGTGGTTCTGGGTACTGGGCAGTGGACCCTTGCTTTCTGTCTGGCGTCTCAACTTCCTTTGAGGAACCGAAGGAGAAGAAGGACAAAGACAAGAAGGACAAGAAGGAGGACAAGAAGGACAAGGCCTGAGCATAGACGGATAAATGGTCACGCGCTCTTCGGCCCCCCTCCTTCCCCCTGGTCTACGCTAGGTACTCCCGGAAACCCTAAACCGCCTAAACCCTAAAGCCGAAACCCTAAGCCCTAAATAGCGCTTGGTGCCAGGGATCCAAAGAGAAGAAGGACAAGAAGGAGGGTAAGGGGGTCAGTTTGGGGTTAGGGTTTAGGGTCTACGGTTTAGGTCTAGGGTTCAGGGGGCATCTTGTCGATCATGACCCGCTTTTGGCGTTTCAGGGCTTCGGGGGTTCAAGGCTTTGGGGTTGTCAAAGCCTACAAGCTTCAATCTCCCCTGAAGCCCAACCATGCCAGTATGGACTCCCAAAAGCATGCGAGTGGCGGAGAATTGAGTTTCGCACTCAGAGAGCCACGAGACTTTTTCGTACTACAGTTGTAACATCCGTGGTCTTTACCCGGATTGCTTCGGAGCGTGCATAGGACCGCAAAGAGTACTCCACCAGAGCATTCCAAGATCCCCAAGAGCAGGCAAAAAACGTACCATCGCAGATCCATAGCCTGTCGCCGGGCGAGAGTGCTGTGCCCCGGTCGTCCAAATGTGCGTCGCACTACAAAAAGAGCATCCCCGCGGCCACGAAACACACAGGCCGTCGTTCGCGAAACAGAATGTGCACGGCACAGCCGCACTGATGGGGGCCAAATTCAAAGTGAAGTGGAAGCACCGAAAAGCAAAGCCCGGCCCCACCGCCGAACGGACAAGATCCATTTCCAAAACTTCAACGTGAGAGCCCCTCGATCTGTTTCTTAAGGGGCCCTCGAAACCCCTATGACTTTGTGGAGGAGCAGGAGTCCGGTGCTGCGTCGCCCGCCCCGGCCAGAGGTGACGCCGTCCAGGACCCCATGAAGGCTCAGGGACCCCAAAACAACATTAAGTCCCTTCAAGAAGGTCCGAACGCTTTAATTTCGGGCGGCCCCCCAATACATTCAAGTCGATTCAAGCCGACTAAAAAGCTTTGTACTTTTTCATCTTTTCCCTGGCCCCAAATCCCCAAACCTTAAACCCCCAGACCCTAAGCCCCAAAACCCCAAAACCCCCCCAAAACCCCAAAGCCCCAAAGCCCCAAAACCCCAAAACCCCAAAACCCCAAAACCCCAAAATCCCAAGCCCCAAAAGCCCCCGAACCCTAAGCCAAAAGCCTCACCCCCGACCCTGGAAAAGTCTCCGGCTCCCTTTCAGGCGGCCCGCCTCCGGGAGCTGATCCGCGGCATCTACTTCCGCCCGGGACCGTAGGGCTTAAGGCGAGGGTTGACAGGTTTCAGACGACTATTATCGTTTTGTGTGTGTGTGTGTGTGTGTGGGTTTTTTTTTGTTTATGTTCTTTGCATTTTTTGTCTTGAATCTTAGTATTGTTCTCTGTCGGTTTTGTTCAGGACTTGGGGGCTGTGCTTTTGCGGGGCAGGTTGAGGGGCGTAGTGAGGCTCTTGTGGACCCTGTTTTTGCCATAAGCTCTGAACCTTAAACCCTAGACCGTCTTCCCCAACTCCTAAACCCTAAGTCCTAAACCCTAACTTTTTCCGGGAGTTCCCGTGCCGCGATCGCTCTCTTCTCAGGTCGGAACCCGACGAAGCTGGCGGAACTGGACTCGATCTTCGAGAAGCACCCCTGACGACATGCGGATTCCCATCACAATAGAATAAGACGTACAAATTCGCAATCACCAAGATAGCAGTAGTATTAGTACCAGCCATAGTGATGATAATCAGAATCACAATGACAAGGATGAGGATCCTGGTCATGTTAGTCCACCGTGCTCGGATCGGAAGGTACGCCGGCTCCGAGTGGGAAGTGTACGAGCATGTGTGCAAGAAGTACGGCGAGCCCATGCTGGAGGCACGTCCGTCTTCCCCCCCACCCCCCTCTCTAAAGACAACTTTTGTTACCTTTTGGATTCTCTCCAAAAGCCTAATAATAACAACGAGAATGATAAACATATTGATAATAACAGAATAATCACCAGCATCGTCATCATAATAGCAATAATTTGGGGCTTCTGACGGGCTGGTTCGCGAGTATGTTTGCATTCTATTTCGCTCGCTAGTTCGCACGTATTATCACTTCATCTCAGGCTTCGTTCACTTGTTCGTCCATTGAATTCATGCCCTCAATTCCTGCGTTTATAACTCAATTGATTCACTGCGTTTTCTTCGAAAAAATACTGCTAATCCATGAACTTAAGCCCAGACCCTAAACCCTGAACCCTAAACCCTAAACAAACCCTAAACCCTAAACCCTAAACCCTGAACCCTAAACCCTAAACCCTAAACCCTAAACCCTAAACCCTAAACAAACCCTCAACCCTAAGCCCTAAACCGCAAACTCACCCCCTGATTCGCCAGACACCGGACCCGGGCCTCTCTGGAGCGTCGCCATCTGGCCCTTCCAGGCCCAAAGCTCCTTAGGGTTTAGGGTTTAGGGTTTAGGGTTTCGGGTTTAGGGTTTAGGGTTCAGGGTTTAGGGTTTAGGCCGGTGTCTGGGGGTTTCTTGGAAATTCTCTGTGGGTTTTGTGATGTAGGGTTTGGGGATTAGGGTTCCGCTGCTCCGGATGTTTATGATGTAGGGTTTAGGGTTTGGGGTTTGGGGTTTGGGGTTCGGGGATGTAGGGATTTGGGTTTCAGGGTTTTCGTGCTTGGGGTTGGTTCAGGGTTTGCAAGCTTGGATCAGGGTGCAGTAGGATGTCGCAGGTTGGGGCTTGGGTTGAGGGAGCCCTACACCCTAAACCCTAAGCCCTAAACCCCAAACCTCAAACCCTTAATAAACCCTAAACCCTAAACCCTAAACCCTAAACCCCAAACCCTAAGCCCTAAACCTTAAACCCTAAACCCTAAACCCTAAACCCGAAACCCTCTGCATCCTTCGACGTCGCTTTGAAGGCCACCAGAGGCCACGGTACCGGCGCAGGCCAGAGTGGTGCGCTTTTGGGGTTTGGGGTTCGGGGCTGAGGGTTTGGGGTTTAGGGTTTAGGGTTTGGGGTTTAGGGTTGGGGTTTGGGGTTTAGGGTTTGGGGTTTAGGGGTTTAATTAGGGTTTGGGGTTTGGGGCTTGGGGCTTGGGGCTTGGCCCCAAGACCCTTAAACCCCAAGATCCTGAAACCCCGAAGCGTCTAAGCCCCGAAACCCTAAACCCCTAAACAAACGTGCTGTAGTTCAGCCTGGCACGCCCAGGACAACCGGGTGGCGGACGTCACGTCGCCCCAGCGACCGAAGGCCTCGCCTCATCTGGTGGTTCTTAGCCCGGGCGCTGAAGGTACCCTTGGGGGTTAGGGGTTTTGGGTTGAGGGTTCGGTTTAGGGTTTAGGGTTTCGGGCTAAGGGTTGTTGAGTTGTTCAGGGTTTTGTGGTAAGGCTAAGGTTGGGAGG
Organism: Symbiodinium natans; assembly: GCA_905221605.1. NCBI lineage: Eukaryota > Dinophyceae > Suessiales > Symbiodiniaceae > Symbiodinium > Symbiodinium natans. Next base: position 431,811 of record CAJNDS010002255.1, read on the forward strand.
AGAGAAGTAAGACGAGTCCGTCATGGTTCCTGCAGGCCGTGGCCGTCACAAAGATGGAGCCTGCAGAGGAGGAGCTTTTTGGGGCTTCTTTAGGAGCTCTCAGGGGTTTCGGGTTTGGGGACACTATTGCCTAAACGGACCCCCTAAGGCCCTCAACGCAAGCTCATGCTAGTACTAGTGAACATGAAGTCGCCACAGTGTAGTTGAGGTCAAGCCGGTTTTCTTGAACAAGAGAGCTGGCCTACACTTTGAGCTCAACGAGCCTTCAAACCCTCTCTATCGTATAGTAATTACGACCCGAATGAAATTCGTGCGTCAGGCACGTTCGTGGTAAGGTACAAAAACTCGTGGGACAAGAATTCGTGGCCCGTTTGGGGGTTTTGGGCCTTGCCCACAAGTTTTCGTGCCTTTGAAGCCTGAGGGCCTAGGGAATGGAGTCCAGGGTTTATGGATTGAGTGAACTTTATATTTTCTTACAGTTGTGGGATTCCTTGGGCGGGTGTATTGTCCTGTTGATTGAAAAGCTGCTTGGCTGGTGAGCGCTGGAACTTGGCCCCTAAACCCCTAAACCCCTAAACCCCTAAACCCCTAAACCCCTAAACCCCTAAACCCCTAAACCCTTAAACCCCTAAACCCTAAACCCCTAAACCCCTAAACCCTTAAACCCCTAAACCCCTGAACCCCTGAACCCCTGAACCCTAAACCCTAAACCCTAAACGCGAAACCCTAAACCCTAAACCCTTCCTGAAGCCCTTGCAACGAGGACCGGGCGCAGCCTAGCATACGTGCCTGGCCCTTCGAGGAGGCGGAGCAGTCTTCTGGGAGCTTCAGGGATCGGGGTTTGGGGCTTAAGGGTTAAGGGTTAAGGGTTTAGGGTTTAGGGTTTAGGGTTTAGGGGCGCAGGCGATTTTAGGGGCTGAGGGATTTTCACGTTCAGGGCTAGATGGTCCCGCGACCTGTAGAAGGCCTGATGTACGCTGTCTGACCACGCGTGCTTAGTTTCAAAGCGTGCGCCGCGCACAGGGGTAGTTCTCTATATTGGGGTCCCTTTTGGGGTCCTTCTTAGAAGGGTGCCGTATCATATAGGGGACCCCAAAGGGGACCCGAGTTAAGAGAACGACCCACAGGACAGACTCGCCTGAACACAAAATCCCCGGCTTGGTAGCCCACCAACCCTGTGTCATCAACTAGGGTTTAGGGTTTAGGGCGTTTAGGGTTTACAAGCCCTAAAACCCCCGCAGCCCAAAGCCCAAAAGCCATTATCGAGTCAGTATCATGCCGGCTTCCGCGAAAGATGCAAGGGCTTCTCTTCACTAAGATAGTTCTCCTCAATGAAACCTTCACGAAAGCAGCCAATTCTGGATCTGCACTCTTGAACTTTTAAGGGGTTTTGCGGTTTTGCTCATCATGAACTTTTAAGGGGTTTTGCGGTTTTGCTCACCATGAAACTCACAGGTGACATCAGGCGTAAACTTCACAAGCATACATATGGGGGTTTCCGAAATTAGGGGTACGTTCTTCCTACTACTTGGGCCATTATTAGGGTCCGTTATTTTCGTGAACCCGCGTATGTATATATATATATATGTATGTATGTATGTGTATGTATATATAAATATACATACACACATGAATTAAGTACAAACCAACCCCTACGTTCGCTCACGATTTCCAAGCTGAGTTGTGGGGAAGTTCTCAAGGGAGCGAAAGCCCCCCCCCCCCCCTAAAGTCTCAAGCCCCTAAAGCCTTGCCAGGGTTTAGGGTTTAGGGTTTAGGGTTTAGGGTTTAGGGGCACCCTAAACTTTTTGCTTGCAGAGGCCTACTCGCCAAACTCACCTTCTCCGAGCCCACTGTGCCCTCCTCGGATCATCCATCGCACCAGAGAGTTTAGGGTTTAGGGTTTAGGGTTTAGGGAGAGTCTTACGGGTGTGGATGAGGGTCAAGAGTTTTTTTTGAGGGCTCAGGAGTTCAGGGATGTGGGGTTCAGGGATTTAGGGATTTAGGGGGCTTTATTGGTGTAGGGGTTTCGGGTGGGGCTTGGGTCTTACAAAGTCGTTCGGCCGAGAATTCGGCTCCGAGCACATTTTTTCCGCCGCAAGCTCTGAACCCTGAACCATTCAACCCTTTAAACCCATCCCAACCCTGAACTCTTCGGTTAGTACAAGGGGCAACATCTCGACCCAAACTAACCCCTAAACCCAAAGCCCTGAACTCCTAAACCCTAAACCCTGAAACCCTAAACCCTAAACCCTAAACCCTAAACCCTAAACTCCTGAAGAACCTTGGCTCAAGGCCGGCCAGCGAAGCTCCCGCACAGCGGCGCAGCGAGAAGGCCGGGGCACGCAGCGAGAAGGCCCCGGGCATCGCGGTGGACAGGGTTTAGGGTTTAGGGTTTAGGGTTTAGGGTTTAGGGTTGAGGGTTGAGGGTTGAGGGTTGAGGGTTGAGGGTTGAGGGTTGATTTTGGTGTCACCGGCCCATCGTATTTTTTGCTCCCGTGAGAAGGTTCGATTGCCTGTCACGACCTTGACAGGGTTTGGGTTTTTTTGGTTTAAGGTTTTAGGGTTTAGGGTTTAGGTTTTTTTTGGTGTTTCCATGGTTTCGGGTTCGTCAGGTTCGGGGTGTCGGGTTCAGAGTTGAAGGCTTGGGGTTTAAGGAGTTCAGAGTTTCCGTTTTTGGGTTTTGGGTTCGAAGCTGAGGGTATATGGTTCACCTGGCTGCGCACGGCTTCGTGTCGCGCCGTAGGATTGTGGGATTCCCGGGTCTCACGTCTGGAAAGCATTCCGAGCCCCAAACACCCAAGCACCCAAACCCTGTATTTTGCTGGGAGCGCAGCCAGAAAAAGGTAAAAACCTTTTAGGGGTTTGGGGTTTGGGGTTTCGGGTTTTGGGTTTAGGGTTTAGGGTTTCGGGTTTCAAGGCTGCTGTCAGGCCGATGTCGCCTATTCGCCCCCTCCCCCTCTCTTTCACTCAAGAGCTGCCCACCCTAAACCCTCAACCCTCAACCCGAATTCGTGAACCCTAGTATCCCAAAACCCACCCAAAATCCAAAGTAACCCTAAGCCCTAGTAGCCCTGAACCCTAGTATTCCTAACCCCTAGTAACCCTAAACCCTAGTAACCCTGAACCTCGAACCCTCAACCCTAGTAGCCCTAAACGCTAGCCCTAAATCCGAGTAACCGTGAACCCTGAACCCGCAACCCTAGTAGCCCTAAACCCTAAACCCTAGTAGCCCTAAACCCTGACCCTAAACCCTAAACCCTAAACCCTAAACCCTAAACCCTAAACCCCTAAACCCTAAACCCTAAACCCTAAACCCTAAACCCTAAACCCTAAACCCTCGAACCCGAAACCCTAAATCCTCGAACCCCCTGCAGGTGGGCGGCCGGCCTTCGCGCCACCAAAGCGAACCCTGGAGGACCCCTGATCTTTCACGTTTTGGTTTTCCCCACGCCCTAAGCCCTAAGCCCTAAGCCCTGAGGGCAAAACCCTGTTTGGGGTTTAGGGTTTAGGGTTTAGGGTTTAGGGTTTAGGGTTTAGGGGCCCTAAACCCTAAACACGAAACCCTACACTCTAAGCTCCCCAAGCCCCAAGCTTGCGGGACTTCTGCGGCAGCGGCTGTCCTGTACGGATTTGGGGCGCCTCGAGGTTGGCATTGGGCTGTGAGATGAAGGTTTGTGGTGGCTGCGTGTACCGAGCCATAGAGGAACCGCTTAGTCATGTCAGGGGGGAGCCCAATAAGTTCTCCAAGCCTTACACCTTGAACCTTATAAGCCTTAAACCCTAAGCCCTAAGCCCTAAGCCCTAAACCCTAAACACTAAACCCTAAACCCTAAACCCTAAACGCCCGAAGCCCTCGATGTTCCAATTCCGCACCAGGCCCCCTGCTTCGGCGCCTTCCAAGGCACGCGGTGCGTTTCGCTTGCACTCAGGGCAAGAGCCGAGCCCCGATCACACTCCCAACGGGGTTTAGGGTTTAGGGTTTAGGGTGCCCCTAATACCCCTAACACCCCTAACACCCCTAACGCCCCTAACGCCCCTAACGCTCTAAACCCGGTCTAAGTGAAGGCTCATGATGTGTGGATGGTTTCGAGCTGCCAGTGAAGGTTTGGGCTTTCAGCTCGTCATTCGACACCCGTGAGGTAGGTCCTTGTTCCTGCAGCGCAGGTGCCGCCAGATGCGCGAGCCACCAGCGGGCTACTTAGAGTGAGTTGCCCTTTCAGTGCATGAGTGTCACTTAGCAAAAGCCCAGCTGCAGGGCTGGTTTCTGAGCGGCTTCCATTGGTGAAAGGGCTAGGGAACCCCCGGAACTGAAAACCACGGATGTGTTGCCTTTGTAGTCCTAGATCTCCAGAGTGAATCAGTCGAACTTGCTAGTTCTTTTTTCTCCCTCGGACGGTTTCTTCCAGCATAAAGACACATTCGAACACCTGCAGTCATAAAAGCCCACTACGCAGCCTTGGACACCAGCAAGCATGTGGGAGTGGATCTAAGTTGTGGCTCCTTGGTTGGGTTTAGGGTTTAGGGTTTAGGGTTTAGGGTTTAGGGCTTAGGGTTTAGGGTTTAGGGTTTAGGGAGTAAAAGGGGTCGCAGAGTTTGGAGCCACCACCTTGCCAGAAGATGTCCAGTTGTAGGGCTGAGGAAGCTTTGCTTTGAGCATCTGGCACCTAAACCCAAAGCCCTAGACCCCAAAACCCTGAACCATAAACCCTAAATCTGAACCTTAATCCCTAAACCCTAAACCCTAAACCCTAAACCCCAAACCCTAAACCCTAAACCCTAAACCCTAAACCTTAAACCCCAAACCCCAAACCCCAAACCCCAAACCCCAAACCCTAAACCCTAAACCCTAAACCCTAAACCCTAAACCCTAAACCCTAAACCTTTCAGGTGCGAATGCCACGACGGCTGCCGCAGCACGCGTGGCCAAAATGTTGGCCGGCAAGCAGGTTCCACAGGGCTGGGGGGCAGACTTAATTTAGCCCTCCGCGCCCTGCAGAAACATAGCCCCTAGACATACCCTTAAACGAAGTGAAGGGGTATGGTGACATCCTCCCTTAGACTCCCTTAGAATCTCCTTGTATAATTTAAGGTTTAAGGGGTATGGGTTTGGGGTAGGGTGAATTGCTCTTAGATCTACAGTCTACGCCCTATCAAGCATGGTTCCGAAGCCTCGAAAGCCAGAACCACCATAAGGCCGAAAGTCCACAGCCGAAGCTCTACTCCCCCATTAAGCCTCAGCTCTTATACTACGAGCCTTACCCCGAGACGGCCTTATCCCCCTAAACCCTAAGCCCAAAACCCAAAACCCTAATCCCTAAACCCTAAACCCTAAACCCTCAACCCCCTCCCCCCGTTTGAGCTCTGCAGCCCGCCTTGGCGTCGGCTTGGGCCGCGCCCGTCGCCTCGAAACCTGAGGCTTTGGCACTCCGGGGTTTAGGGTTTAGGGTTTAGGGTTTGGGGTTTAGGGTTTGGGGTTTAGGGCTTAGCGTGTGTTTTTATGGGTTTTGGGTTTAGGTTTGAGGGTTTAGGGTTTAGTTGAGAGGTTTGTTTCTGTTGGCTTGGGTTGGAGACTTTTTTTGCCTCCTTTTTGAGGGATGTTGCCGGCTTCGGGGGTTTTGGGTATTAAGGACCCCAAATCAAGGGCCCATGCTTTATAAAGCGGAGACCTACATTGGGCCCCGCGTCTTTTTAACATAAGGAAGCCTCTAAAGGTACAAATCCGGTGACGCAATAGGCATAGAAGGACCCGCACAATCAAGGGCCCGCTTTGGGAGACCCACTTGCAACCCCCGAGCCCTAAACACCCTCCACCCTCACCCTACACCCTGCGGCCTAATTACACCCTAAACCCCAAATCCTAAACCCTAAACCCTCCTAAACCCTCCGAAGCCCTCCCAAGCCCTCCTAAACCCGCCTGAGCCCTAAGCCCTCAGCCCCAAACCAGGTGGCGTCTGCTTGGGGCGAGCCTGTGGCAGCCAAGGTCCAACCCTTCATGGGCTTTTCTGTCGCGGGTTCAGAAGTGCACTTTTTAGGGTATGGGTTTAGGGTTTAGGGTTTAGGGTTTAGGGTTTTAGGGTTTTAGGGTTTAGGGTTTTAGGGTTTAGGGTTTCGGGGTTTAGGGTTTACGGTGTAGGGGTTAGGGTGCCCTGAATCTCAGGGCTTGGTATTCAACAAGTGACACGAATTTGGTGAGCTTCCCGAGTGAGGTCTGAGCCTGTTGCACCTTTCAGTTCCTAGAGGTCTCTGTGAAGAAGCTGAATCAAGCAGTGTAGGAAAACCAACAAAAAGGGTGAAGCAAATCACAGGCTGCATCGCTTTGTGCAAACTCTGACTAACTTCGCGTTTGGAGCGGAATTCAGTGTTGTGAGTCTGTGAAAAAGCAGCTGTTTCCAGCCGAGCAGAAACCGCAAGATTTGATTGATAATGTCTTCAGACGAAGACTCGTGGGTAAGCTTCGCCTTGGATTTGTTGAGACCATTCTGGGTGTTGATCTAGTTCCCCTAAACCCTAAACCCTAAACCCTAAGCCCTAAACCCCAGACCCGATCCTAAACCCAGAAGGGCTTGTTACTTACATCCCCCTCTCATAAACCCCGAAGCACAGCGTCAAGGACAAGCCAAAGTCAGCCCTGGAGGGACGGCCATCAGCGACTGCGCCACCAGCCAAGATCCACCCTTTAGAGGGTTTAGGGTTTAGGGTTTAGGGTTTAGTGTTTAGGGTTTATAGGAAGGCTTGGAAGTGGGTTCAAAGTTGAGAATTTTGGAAGATTTTGGAGATGAGGTAAAGAGATTTCTTCACCGCAAACGAGCTCGGAAAACGTATGGGGGTTTAGGGGGTACCTTACGAAGGTCCTTAAAGGAATCATACTATTTAGGGGGTATATGCCAAGGCCCATATAACTTTGTGGTACTTTACTGTAACTTTAGATCCTTACCCTTTTTGTGTTAATTGGGTTTCTTGATAAGGCAGCTAAAAGTTTAAAGTTTAGCTACCCTCCTGAGTGCAGCCAAGATAAGCTTCCTGGAAGACCCCTTGAAGCCTTGTTTGCGTTGACTAGCACAGAAGGCCTGCTGTGCCGCTAGGCCGCGCAAAATTCTTCGGTGCACTGGTTGTCTGTTTCGGGCACCCTAAACCCTAAACCCTAAACCCTAAACCCTAAACCCTAAACCCTAAACCCTAAACCCTAAACCCTAAACCCTAAACCCTAAACCCTAAACCCTAAACCCTAAACCCTAAACCCAAACCCTAAACCCTAAACCCCCTAAACCCTAAACCCTAAACCCTAAACCCTAAACCCTAAACCCTAACCCTAAACCCTAAACCCTAAACCCTAAACCCTAAACCCTAAACCCTAAACCCTAAACCCTAAACCCTAAACCCTAAACCCTAAACCCTAAACCCTAAACCCTAAACCCTAAACCCTAAACCCTAAACCCTAAACCCTAAACCCTAAATCCCATCCATCCCCCCCCAGGCCCAAGAAGGAAGCTCCAACCACGGAGCCCGCGCCAAAAGCAGAGGCGCCTCCAGCGCACCTGGGCGGCAAAGGCTTTTGGCTTTAGGGGCTTTTTGGGGCTTTAGGGCTTAGGGGTTTAGGGTTTAGGGTTGAGGGTTTAGGGTTTAGGGTTGAGTAGGGTTTGGGGCTTGGGGTTCAGGGTTTAGGGAATTCGGGGTTGTGGGGTTTGGGTTCCCCACTTCCCCCCCACTCTAAACATGGTGTACGTAAACGTAGCTCTTCAGCCCTGAAGCGTAAGCCCCTAAACCCCTAATCCTCAGCACCTAATGCTCCTGAATCCTACATCCTAAGCTTTAAACCCCAAAACCCCCTATTAGAACCTCAACCCCTTTAAACCCCTATATGACCCCCAAACCCCAAACAGCCCCAAACCCCTAACATAACATAGGGGTCGGAATAGTTACGACTAGAATTCCCCTATGGTCCCTATATATTTCTATTTTTAGAACGCCCAACATTCTGTTCTAATTTGTTGACGCCCCTATAGCCCTAAATCCTAAACCCTAAACCCTAAAACCCTAAACCCCTAAAACCTAAACCCTAAACCTCTCTTATTATCTATATAAATATATAAATAAATAAAGAAAGAAACCCTAATGGCTTCGTCGGCATAGGCACAAACCTTAGTCTTCGTTGGCAAGGCACAAACCTTCGTCGGCAACCCCCCGCCCACTTTCTTAATGATATTGGGATTCTCTGGGTGGGTGGGTACTTCTCCATCACAAGATGAAAAAGCTCGACGAGTGAAAGCTAGTACATGAGATGCTGAACCCTAGACCCTAAACCCTAAACCCTAAACCCTAAACCCTAAACCCTAAACCCTAAACCCTAAACCCTAAAACCCCCCGATCATACAGAGACCCGGGCCTCCAGGACTGCCGCGCAAAGCGCCGTGGCGAAGGAGGCCAAGGCCCCGAAAGAGGTGCGGGGATTGGGGTTTAGAGTTTAGGGTTGAGGGTTGAGGGTTTAGGGTTTGGGTTGCGGGTTGAGGGTTGAGGGTTGAGGGTTGAGGGTTGAGGGTTGAGGGTTGAGGGTTGAGGGTTGAGGGTTGAGGGTTGAGGGTTGCGGGTTGAGGGTTGAGGGTTGAGGGTTGAGGGTTGAGGGTTGAGGGTTGAGGGTTGAGGGTTGAGGGTTGAGGGTTGAGGGTTGAGGGTTGAGGGTTGAGGGTTGAGGTTGAGGGTTGAGGGGTTTCGGGTTTAGGCTTAGGGTTTGTGGTTTAGGGTTGCGGGGTTTAGGGTTTCGGGTTTGGGGTTTAGGGTTCAGGGTAGGGTTTAGGGTTTGGGGTTTAGGGCTTAGGGCTTAGGGTTGGCTCAAGGGCTTGTTGGGTTTAGGGCCCTCATCAAACTCTCCGCAAGGAAGATTCCTCCTTGGCCCTTGGCTCCCTACCCACAGGCGAAGGCCTCGACCGAACTTCACAGGCGGGTGTCGTGCAGGGCTTTCTCTTAAACAGGGACCTTATTCAGAGGGTCTATATCCCCAGGGGTCGAAGTTTTGGGGGTTTCAGGGTTTGTTCCGATAGTTGAGCTTCATAGCTTTTTTCCCTGGTCATTGGAGAAGTAGGGCTAAGGAACCGAAATTAGGCTGACAGATCCTGTTTCTGATTTCCTGAACAGCAGCCCGGTTTCGGGGATGTTGGGGTAAAATTGGGGATTTCAGGGCCGGCTCTTGCCACGCCCGTGACAGACAGACAGATTTTTAGGAGTTCGGTTTCGGGATCTTCCCCCCAAACTCAACCTTCAACCCTTCCCTCCTGCAGCCAAACCTTCAGCCTGGAGCCTTGCCATTTTCCAATCTTCATCTTTTTGGGGTAGGAAAGAAGCATATATGAAGCATTTTTCCGGGATGTCATCCTATAAAAGGATGGCATGCACTACTCAAAGCGCGCGTTCTACTTCAATAGGCCCCTCTACTGGTGGACTCCCAAGAATCTTCTGAAGGAGCAGAGAAAGCGAAACCCCAACCCTAAAAACCCTTAAAGCCCTCAAAGCCCTTGAAAGCCCTAAGCCCTAAACACCCGCAACACCCTAAGCCCTAAACCCCAAGCACCCTTCCTCAACCCTGGACCCTAAACCCGAAGCCCAAAACCCAACCCCCAACGCCCGTAATTCAAAGCTTGAAAACGCAAACATCTCAAGAGCCCTAAGCCCCTCACAAGGCCTGGCACCCGGGCCGCTGCTGCAGAACTCGCAAGGATGCCTTGGGGCGAGGGTTTGGGGTTTAGGGTTTAGGGCGTTTAGGGTTCTTAGGGTATTTGGGGTGTTTCGGCCGTTTCGGGTGTTTCGGGTGTTTAGAGTTCACAAGGCATGGAGTTAGGGTTTGTGCGGGGTTTTTGGGTCTTTGGGGTTTGTGGGGTTTGGGGGTTTAGAGTTTGGGGTTTGGGGGCTGGGCGTTTTTGTTTGAACCCACCCGAATTGGCGAAGTGGGCCGACGCGCGGGGATAGTACCTGACCGAATTCCCTGATTCCCTACAAAGGGCCAGGATCTTTGTGGATCCCTCGGCCCAGTTGCAAAGTGCGATTGTTTCAAGGTTCTGGGGAGGCACCGCCCTTTTGGAGAATTTGGGGAGGTTGTTGTTTCAATGGCCGGCAGGGAGGAGGCTTCCCGTGTGCCGACTATCATCTGAGAATCTCAGCAGCCTGAAGGAGTTCCCCCGAGGCTCCGGTACTTCCGGAGCTCCATAGATCTCCATAGCTCGGTCGGATCCTTGCCATGGGGTGTAGTGGGAGCTGTAGCCATACCGCGGAGCCAGCCAGTGCTACCTCGGTGTTCTACGTGCCCAAGACCTTTCCAACGCCTCCCAAGGAGAACTTTGCGCCTGACCGCGCCACCCACCGTTTCTACGTCCGGCAGCTGAACAGCTACCTCATCAATGTTGCCAAGAGTCCACATGCCTTCCAGGTGCAGGTGGAGAGGCGTCGCCAGGCACGCTTTGGAGAGGCATGGGCTGAGGGCAACGTGCCGGATATGCCCACGCAACCTCGAGATCCTCGTGGCGAGGGCAAGTGGCTCTGGGTTGGCCCGTGACTGCCTGTGGTCCGGCATGCGGAATCACAGGGGTGGCGTGTCGCGCTCTTGTGAGCCCTGCTTGTTGCGCATCCTGTCTTGAGCCGCTCAGTATTGCATGATCGGCTGGGGCGAGTATGAATGTAGTTTGCGCAGCTGCAGGGCAGTGCCGTGCATGGCCGCAGCAACGTACTTATACGTGACCCTTTTTTTGCCCTCCGGGCAGACCGACCCTTCAAGCTCCGGAGCCACGCCTTTGCGGAGCACACCTTGATTTGCTTTCATTGTTGCCTTTCGCTGCCATCCCATGGCTAAGGCCGTCTGGGGCAGAAATGCTTTGTAACTAGTCCATGTCGAGGTCTGACGGGTTGAGCCTGTTCTGGCCCGCATTTTCCAAGCACAAAAGTTACAGCTAAAGCCACGTAAAGCTCTTTAGGACCTAGTCTTTTGGCTTGTGCGGTTATCTGGCAGAGTCCGCTTGGTACCTGTTGGCAATTTGCTGTTGTCGTATCAGCCAAGTGAACTGTGCCATGTCCTTCCGCACCGAACTTTAGCTGGTATCTCCAGCGCTTTCCTTGCACCGTGGGAAAAAGTCTCGCGACCCGACCCATTTTCCATGTACAACAGTTACAGCTAAAGCCACGTAAAGCTCTGTAGGACCCGGTCTTTTTGTTTGTGCGGTTATCCGGCAGAGTTCGCTTGGCTGCTACCTGGACATTTGGACATCGACTTGACGTTGGCAATTCGCTGTTGTCGTATCAGCCAAGGGGACTTTGACATCTCCTTCCGCACAGAACTTTAGATGGCATCTCCAGCGCTTTGCGTGCAGCGTCGGAAAATATCTCGCGACCCGACCCCCTCCAGCCCTGAACTCTCCTGTAAGACGGCAGCGATCCCTGAGGTCTTGCGGGTGGCGCCAAGCTGGAGTAGCTCCGATGCCCTCTAAAGCTCATAGCCTGAAGCCTGAACGACAACTCCTATACGCTCTGTAAACTTGATTGTAAGTCCCAAAAACCCTCCACGCCATGTACACCCTGCAAACCCTATGAGACACCGATAGGCCCCACAGGTTTCAGAAAGACGTGGACCGTGTTGAAAAGATTGAAATGTTTGGGCTCAGAGCCATGCTCCAGAGCCCAAGTTTCTAGGGGGTTTAGGGTTTCGGGTTTAGGGTTTAGGGTGACCTGCTTGAGTAAGCTCAGGGAGTGCAAGCTTCGCGCTCTGGGGTTTGAAGACATTGCAGGCCTGAGAGTGGTTTCAGGGCTCAGGGGCCCCAGTCAGGGGGAAGCTGTCGGCACGTTTTGCTGGGTCTTCGGGGGGCGAATTTCAGGGAAGTCCACAACTTTTCATGGTTCGGGGCTGAATCTTCCGAAGGAAGAGCTTGAAGCTGGAGGTTTAGCGGGCTTAGCGGGCATGTGATCGGGTCTATGATTTTTTTGCTATTTTTTGCGTGGGTGTCTGTAGGGTTTGTGTTTTTCAGGGCTCCGGTCAGGGCTTCAAAACCGAGCCCTTAAACCCCAAATTCTAAACCCTAAACCCTAAACCCTAAACCCTAAACCCTAAACCCTAAACCCTAAACTCTAAACCCTAAACCCTAAACCCTAAACCCTAAACCCTAAACCCTAAACCCTAAACCCTAAACCCTAAACCCTAAACCTGAACCCTAATGCAGGCAGAAGGCTGCAGAAGTCGCTGCGTGGGGGTGCTTAGGCAGAGACGGACTCGCAAGTCGTTCGTTCCCGATCGCAAGGCACAGGCTTTAGGGTTTAGGGGTTTAGGGTTTCGGGTTTAGGGTTCAGGGTTTAGGGTTGAGGGTTGAGGGTTTAGGGTGTAGGGCTTGAGGCTGAGAGGAGATAGGGTGTAGGGCCTTCGGTCTTCGGATTTAGGGTTCAGGCTTTTGGGTTTTGAGGTCTAGCGGTTAGGGGTGTGGTTGGTCCAGTTGAGTCAGAAGCTCTGGAGAGGGTGTGCTTGAAATCCCGCATCCCTCATGGACCCAGAACGGGGAACAATTCAGAAGACTGACCATTCGCGGGACCTTCTTACAATGAAAAGGTTTTCGTAAGCAGGCCCTTATTCGAACACTCCATCACATGCAGAGTCTAAACCCTAAACCCAACCCTAAACCCTAAACCCTAAACCCGATTCCCATGTTTGGCTTTAGATACATGACCTTCTTCTCAGAAAACCCCCGCCCCCCTTCCGCTGCCTCCGGCCTGTATTGTTCCACTAGGCTCTGAGCCCGCAACCCTGAACCCTAAACCCTAAACCCTGATTCCTAAACCCTAAACCATAAACCCAAAACCCGAAACCCTAAACCAGTGCAGCCTTGCTGCTTGTAAGGTCCTTGGCCTCCCGAACTGGGGGTGCGGGCGCAGCTGGCAATGCAGGCGTGACTTGTTCTTCTCGCAGCTGGGTTATCGAGCTGAGGGGCATCAAGATTCCGAAGCCTTAAACCCTAAACCCTAAACCCTAAACCCTACACCCTAAACCCTAAACCCTAAACCCTAAACCCTAAACCCCAAACCCCAAACCCTAAACCCCAAGTGCCAGGAATTGCTGACTCTTCGCATTGCAGCGCAGGCAAGCGCGTGGCCGCTGAGCCGCTGATGTCCCAGGAGAAGAAGAGCAAGGCGCCAGTCTTTTTTCCTTTTCGTGCATGCCTCAACACCCTAAACCCTAAGCCCTGAGCCCCAAGCCCCAAGCCCCAAGCCCCAAGCCCTAAGCCCTAAGCCCTAAGCCCTAAGCCCTAAGCCCTAAACCCTAAACCCTAAACCCTAAACCCGAAACCCTAAACCGAAGCCCCAAGACATCCCAACCCACTGTCGACCCAACAGTTTGAGAGCTCGCTCGCTCGTTGCTTTGAAGGTGGAGCCTGCCCCCGCCGAAGACAGTGACAGCGAAGTCACTGAGGTGCTTTGAACATGCCAACTGGGGTTTAGGGTTTAGGGTTTGGGGTTTAGGGTTTAGGGTTTAGGGTTTAGGGTTTAGGGTTTAGGGTTTAGGGCACAATGTTGACTGTGCAGGGTTGAGGGTGCCAAGTTTGGGATGTTCCCGCTTATACTAAGAGCTCCTTAGTACGGAATCTGATCGGGGGGTACGATAATCCCTACCTTTTTGAGGGTGATCAGCTGTTAGTTTTGTGTAGGTTTCGCTCGCCTTCTGTAGCATGGTCGGGGGTGGTTGGTTTGGCATAGCCAGGTTCGGTTCTTGAGGCACCACGCGCCTTGACTCCACAAACATCCGCAGTTAGTTCTCGATGGTTCTCTGCTCGGAGGACCAGCTCGTTTTGTGTTTGTTAAACCCTGCACGCTCTTTGTCCACGAGAGGCATGCTCTTGGTAGCTGGTTTTTCGACTGTGACTTCACTAGGACTGCAGGGAAATGTCCCGCAGATGTTCCAGTTATCCGAAATTTGCAGGGGTCCGTTCGTCGGAACTCATCTCTCTCTCTCTCTCTCTCTTTTAGATTTGAAACTCGAGGAGAATTAACGGGAAATTCACGATGAAAGCCCAATCTTAAAGGTCATTCGGACCCTAAGCCCTAAACCCTAAACCCGAAACTCTAAACCCTAAACCTCGCCCATGCGTTATGTTTTGGCAGGCGCCAAGCGGCGACGAGGCGGAGAAGGACGGGAAGACCGAGGCCAAGGCTGGCAGGGCTTCAGAGAACTCCAAGCTCCAAACTTTAGGGGTTTAGGGTTTAGGGTTTAGGGCTTAGGGTTTAGGGCTTTAGGGTTGCATGAGGGTTTAGGATTTTAGGGTTGCATGAGGGTTTAGGGTTTCGGGGTTGAAGAATGAGGGCTCAACCACGACAAAAACCCTATAAGACCCCAGCTACAGCCCCCCAGAAGAATCTCCCCTCCACCCCCCCTCCCCTCCACCCCTCCCCCCTGAACCCACAAAGGACACATACCCAGCAAGGAAGCTAAGCCAGACGCGGCAGCCCCGGCGGCCGCAGCGCCCCCGGCAGCCGCGGCGCCGGCTTCCACTCCTTCGGAGACTCCTGCGGTCTCAAGCACACCGAGACCTCCAGATCCTCCCGCTCCAAGTGCCTGAGCAGCTGTTGTGAGTACACTTGACACTTTTCGGGATACTAGAATCCCCTACAGAACTGAAAAGGTACACTTTTTTGGGGCTTATGAACTCAGCAACTAAGGTGCACAAGCCACACAAGCCACTCCGACGCCCACCCCTGCGACCAGCACCCCAGAGACCCCGGCGTCCGCCACCGCGGCGACCGCGGCGGCGTCTTCTTCTGTTTTGAGCCGCTTGGCTGCAGATCTTGTTGATGGTGGCAAGCTTGAGAGGTTCCCTATACCCCTAAACCCCTAAACCCCTAAACCCCTAACCCCCTAAACCCCTAAACCCCTAAACCCCTAAACCCCTAAACCCCTAAACCCCTAAACCCCTAAACCCCTAAACCCCTAAACCCCTAAACCCCTAAACCCAAATCCTAAACCTGAATCGTAAAGTTCCAAGTCGCAAGAGCCTCCAAGTCATGAAGTCCCATGCGCATCCCTGCCGCCCCCCGGGCCACTACCCTCAGATCAGTCTTGGCTTCTTGTTTCGACGTACAGTATCCCCGAGACCTGGCAACCCAAGCCCTGAACCACAGAAGAACCAGGGGTTTAGGGCCACCCCGCCGGACCACTGCCAGATACATCGCGGCCCCTGCCGCCAGCTCCACCCGCACCGCCGGCACCGCCACCACCCCCGAGGCGTCGCCGAGCGGGCTTGTTGGGATGAGGGTGCAGGATTGAGGGTTTGGGGTTTGGGGTTTGGGCTTGGGGTTTAGGATTTGGGGTTTAGGGTTCAGAGGTTTGGGGGTTAAATGGATTTTTTGGGGCTGAACCTGAGGGTGTAGGGTTTAGGGTTTAAGGGTGCGGCCGAGAATGCAGCAGGGACTGTTAAGTCCGAAGCCCTTAAACCCTCAAACCCTTTAAACCCTTTAACCCTGAAACCCTTTAAGCCTTAAACCCTTAAACCCTTGAGCCCTTAAACACTGAAACCCTCAAACCCCTTAAACCCTTAACACGATTAAGCCCTGCGCCCCCCCTCCCCCCCCCCCCGCCCCCCCCCCCCCCCCCCCAAACCCCAACCCCAACCCCCAAACCCCAAACCCCAAACCCCAAACCCCAAACCCCAAACCCCAAACCCCAAACCCCAAACCCCAAACCCCAAACCCCAAACCCCAAACCCAAAATTGCCATGAAGAGGCCGTTGCGACCCGTGGGTGTCCTGAACACCCCCCCGCCGCAGCATGCTGGACTCTTTTCTGCTTAGGCTTGGGAGTTTAGGGTTTAGGGTTTGGGTTTAGGGCTTAATATAGGGGTCGGAAGAATTACTAATCGTGTTCTCTCATGGTCCAGATATCAATACACTACGAGAACCCCCCCAAACCCTGTTCTAATTAGATTAGGCCCCTATATTCTTCATATTCGGGTTTAGGGTTTAGGGTTTAGGGTTTAGGGTTTAGGGTTCAGGGTTTAGGGTTTAGGGTTTAGGGTTCAGGGTTTAGGGTTCTAGGGTTTAGGGTTGAGGGTTTATTGGGGCCTCTTGGGCTCGCAGGGTTTCTTGATGGGGGGTCATACTGGGACTTACCGGGTCCACTGTGTCATTCTTGGGTTTGCGGGCCCTAAGCCCTGTGTCATCCGCAAGCGCCCTACACCCTAAACCCTAGACCCTAAACCCCAAACCCTCAACCCTAAACCCTAAACCCTAAACCCGAAACCCGAAACCCTAAACCCTAAACCGAAACCCTAAACCCTAAACCCTAAACCCTAAACCCTAAACCCTAAACCCTAAACCCCTCAAAGCACCCCAAGGATGCGGCCCAACTCCTGTGGGCTGGGCCCAGCGACCCCTGCCGGGAGCCCTCCAGGGGGCTCCAAGGGTTCTGAGGAGAGGTTTAGGGTTTAGGGTTTAGGGTTTAGGGTTTGGGGTTTAGGGTTTGGGGTTTAGGGTTTGGGGTTTAGGGTTTTAGGGTTTAGGTTTTAGGGTTTAGGGTTCAGGGTTCAGGGTTTAGGGTTTAGGGTTGCTCAGGGTTTAGGGTTTTTGGGGTTAGGGGTTAGGGGGTCAGGGGTTAGGGTCGAGGGTTCAGGGTTTAGGGTTTAGAGTTGCTTGGGGTTTAGGTTCTTGGGTTTAGGATTAGGGCTTAGGGCTTGGGTTTAAGGATGGTAGGGTTAAGGGTGTTTGGACTTTAGTGATCACGCAGGGTTCAAGTTTATGGCTTGAGGGTTTTAGGAGTTCGGGGGGTTGAGGGTTCAGGGCTTAAGGGTTTAGGGTTTAGGGTTTAGGGTTTAGGGTTTGGGGCTTAGGGTTTAGGGTTTAGGGTTGAGGACTTTAAGGGTGGCTTCGTTGGGTGTAGGCGTTCAAGGTGCTCAGTGGGTAAGGTGTCGCACCCACCGCTGCCTGAAGCCATCCATGCTCAGGGGGTGGGAACTTGGCTGTAAAGTCCGATCTGAACCCTGAACCCTAAACCCTCAACCCTAAACCCTACACCCTAAACCCTAAAACCCTAAAACCCTAAACCCTTAGAACCAAAGCCGTGACTGGGAATCCTGCTGTCCGGGAGGGGGGGGATTCTTGGAGAAGTGCGGCGCGGCCGTGGGACGCCGGGCAGCCCATCGCTCGGGATGGCCAAGGCTTGACTCTCGGCTGACGCGTTTAGGGTTTAGGGTTTAGGGTTTAGGGTTTAGGGGCTTACCGGATTCTCGGTGTGGGGTTGTTAGATATGAGACTAGGTGGTTCTCCTCGCCCAGTCTACTCCTCACCCATCTCCCGAGACCGTGGAGTGACCCCAGAGTATGTCCTTGTGAGGGCCGAAAGAGCGCACGTCGGCGCTGCCACTTCCGCGCAGGCCTCAGAAGCCCCAAAAGGTCCCACAAGGTCCCACTGGGACCTGAAAAGTCCCGCGCCACGAATCCCAAGAAGTGACTTCACCCCCACCCCCGAAGCATGGCAGTGGAGCCCCCCCTCGCTGCAGCTGTGTTGCGGTTCAAAAAGGCTCTCAAAAGAGGTCCATGTGAGGTGACTGCAAGGGACCACCAAAAGGACCCCAAGTAGACCGACATGAGCGCCGTGGTGGACTCGTGGGAGGAGCTCTGCCCGCAGAAGAAGGGCAAGCGCGCCAAGAAGGAGAAGAAGGCCCCTTTTTGTTGGGTTCTTGGGTTTAGGGTTCTTGGGTTTAGGGTTTAGGGTTTAGGGTGTAGGGTTTAGGGTTTAGGGTTTAGGGATGTTTAGGGTTTAGGGTCTAGGGTTGTTAAGGGAGGGGGGGTATGTAACCCAAAGGTCCCTTTTTCTCCCCACGACTCCCCGAGACTCCCTAAGAGCTTCCCTAAGGTTCCCCAGAAACCCCCCGCCCTCCCTTTAGAACCCTAAACCCTAAACCCTAGACCCTAAACCCTAAACCCTAAACCCTAAACCCTAAACCCTAAACCCTAAACCCTAAACCCTAAACCCTAAAGCCTAGACCCTATACCCTCCTCCCTCAAGAAGCCCTACAAAAGGAGCCGAAGCCGGTCGTGAAGCACGCCTCCGGGCAGCGCGAGCGCAAGAAGCCGGGGCAGTCGAGCCCTCCATGCCCCGTGGTGAAGAGCCCCCCGCCGCTGATCGAGCCCGAGGTGGGTGTCGGGTTTAGGGTTTAGGGTTTAGGGTTTAGGGTTTAGGGTTCAGGGTTTAGGGTGAGAGTTTTACGAAAGTAGGGGGACCCCTACTAGGGACCCCAAGAAGGTACCCCCTAACACAGTCGGATCCCCCTTGTGAAACAGGACCAACCGCCAGGTCCCCTTCAAAAAACAGGGACCGCAAGAAGGCACCCCCAAACCCTAAACCCTAAACCCTAAACCCGAAACCCCTAAACCCTAAACCCTAAATTACCCCCCCCCCCCCCCCCCCCCAGGTCGATCTGCTTTGGGAGTCCCCACCTCCGGCGATGGAGCTCCTTGACCTCCTTGCGGTGCCTCAGGATGGTCAGGGCCCGAGCTAGTTGTTCTTGTACCAAGATGGGGTTTAGGGTTTAGGGTTTAGGGTCTAGGGTTTGGGGGGGGTTTACGAAGGACCCCTATAGTAGATCCCCCAAATAGTAGTGCTACAAGTAGGCTTCCCTGAAAATGAGGACCCAGATAGGGTACCCCTCTTTTCGGAGACCCCATAGTTGAAGTATAAAGGAGAGCAACTAGAGCGGCGGCACTCTCCTGCGTTGCCGTGTGCGGCAGAGAGGAACCCCCCCCCTCTCTGCTGAGGCAATGGGCACGCCATTTGGGAGCCTGACTCGAAGGACATGATGAACTCGTGCACAGTGGAGGATGTCTCGAAAGGCGGCGTGGACTCAGCCGACCATGGGAACCTGCAAGACGCCGTCAAGGAGAGCTGGGAAGACATGTGCGACTCTGATGCCGATACCGAAGCCGCCGAAGCCGAGGCTGGTCATCTGGAGTTCGTGCCATCGACACAGTCCTCGCCAGCTTATGGACATGTGCCGGAACCCAAGGCCTGCATTGCACCCCCATGGCTCCTTTGCTCAAGCTCGCGCCGCCGCCATGTGAAGAACGCTTAAGGCAAGCTTGCCTTACACTGACGGAGTGGCCCCATGGCTACTGAGCTGACCCTTCTGGGGTCAGGCGTTGGACACTGGCAAGTGAAGCATCCAGTTGGCATGGGAATTCACAGCTGCCTCGCAGCGGTGAAGTACATGCTGCTTGCAACAATGGAGGAGTTTGCCAAGTGAGCGTCTGTAAGCATGTGTAAAGCCTTCAAGAGTTTCAGAATAGTTCCAGTGGCCTGAAGGTGAGGTCTTCAACAGATTGAACTGCTGCTTGTTTTAGGGCTGCTCCGGCCGCCTAAGATGCCAGAAAACCCATGTGGGAAGTGCTAGATGTCGGAAGGGTGTGGAAAAGTTGTGCGTTTCTGGCATACCCCTTTGCACTTTCATTGTAAATAGTTCACCCTTGCTGGCGCGAAGCCTTTTCAATGCCATTTGAAGCCTGGAATTCGCACATGTTCAGGGTTGCAGTGGTAGAAAACAGTCGACAAGCCCGAAACGGCAAAGAACAAAAGCCAGGCCTGCTCCGCGTGCGTTGGGGCTTGGGAGTGTTTCGGGGTTTAGGGTTTAGGGGCCAAAATCACGCACGTTCAGCATATGGCCGGCGACATACCAATGACTCGTTGTGCAAGCTGAAGTGGCTTATGAAGACCCAGCAGGCAACATGCTTATGCCGAGGGACCCGCAAACGAAGCTAGCAGTGCTCAGCTTCTTGAACCCGAGCTCTACACCGGATATAACGCTCTCGGGCTCTTACGGTAAGGCCAGAGAGTACCAGCATTCTAAAGCGCCAAACGTTGATCAGCAGTGAGCTGGTAATTTCTTGGTTTACCAACTGCGTCACAACTGTCTTCGACTCGTTGAAGTACTACGGTGAAGAGACTTGCTTAAGGTTTAGGGCTTACTGAGGGAGACTTGGGAATAGTTGTTAGTTTTCGGGTACTGCCACTCCTGACAAGCAGCTAAATTATTGTTAGGGTTCCAAGTCCAGAATAGCTTAGGGCTTGTTAGGTTTAGCATCCTGCAATTTGCATTCTTGCAAGTCCCAGGCGATGGGCGGCGACGATTCCTTCAGTTTGCGTGCAGTTCGCCGCCGGCGCACGGCATTGGAAGTGCAGCCACTTGCGCCTTCCTACACTGTAGTGTCGATGAATGCCTGCAGACCATAGGCTTCGAGTCATCCACCAGGCTTTGGTAACTTAAAAAAGGGATGCTTTCAAAGCAGTGTCTCTCAGGCTATGGCATTCGCGACAAGAGCCTGCAAACGATAACAAACGAACGGCAGCAGCAGCAATCCAAGGTATGGCCGACCAATCCCCTAAACCCCTAAAACCCAGTACGGGCGACCCTAAACTTCGTTTGCGGGAGACAAAAAGCAGGGGTTTGCAGCACGCGGGCAGCTGCAAGTGGATACCTGCGTGCTGTGCCGCTGACGAAGCCCACTTGCAAATTGTGCTGGGCTATGGAGAGTATTATCTCCAAGGCTTCAGTGGGTTTCTTGGGTCCTGCAGCTCTCCCCACGGCAGAGACTTTTTCCAGCTTGCCAACATATGTGCAATGTTGGCTCTTGTGGCATTGGCCTCGTGTAGGAGAAGGCTGCTTTCGAGATGCTGTGGAGGGTGGTGGACAGAGACAGCCACAGGTGTTCAGAATTCCAGCGGCTAGTTCCTGCAAGCATCCAGGTCGCGCGACAAAAATCCGAAATGTGGACTATGGGATCCTGAATCACCTCAGATGCTGAATTCTACATCCTTAACCATGTTGTTTCTAGGATGCAAAAAATGTCCCATCTCTTTCTGTCGATACCTCCGCTGCAGGCATCGTGAAAGGGCGAGCCTGGCATCCCACTTTTCCGACATTTCACGTACGTCTTGGGCCGTCCTCCCGGTTTAGGGTTTAGGGTTTAGGGTTAGGGTTTAGGGTTTAGGGTTTAGGGTTTAGGGTTTAGGGTTTAGGGTTTAGGGTTTAGGGTTTAGGGTTTAGGGTTTAGGGTTTAGGGTTTAGGGTTTAGGGTTTAGGGTTTAGGGTTTAGGGTTCCCATCTGCGGAAGACTCCCATGCAGCACTTCCGCTGGAGAGTTCTATGCTGTGAGCTCTTGTTTTTTGGCTTAGATTGCATGGGTTGAGAAAATGACCCTAAACCCTAAAGCCTAAAGCCTAAACCCTAAACCCTAAACCCTAAACCCTAAGCCCTAAACCCTAAACCCTAAACCCTAAACCCTAAACCCTAAACCCTAAACCCTAAACCCTAAACCCTAAACCCTAACCCTAAACCCCAGACCCTCAAGAACTTCTAGTGTTATCGGCTGTGTGCCAAGGGGCGCCCCCACAGCGCCGATGCAATTTGGGGCACCAGGCAGACCGAAGACTGGCGGCTTGGGTTTAGGGTTTAGGGTTTAGGGTTTAGGGTTTAGGGTTTAGGGTTTAGGGTTTAGGGTTTAGGGTTTAGGGTTCAGGGTTTAGGGTTTAGGGTTTAGGGTTTAGTGTTTAGGGTTTAGGGTTTAATTAGGGCATAGGGTTTAGGGTTTAGGGTTCAGGGTTTAGGGTTTCGGGCTTAGGGGCTTTCGGGGTTTTCGCTTTGGGGATTGTCAGGGTTTTAGAGGCTTAAGGGGTTCTGGGCGTTTTGGGCGTGCGGTGGTTTTAGTAGTGGCTTTAGAGGGGTTCCAGGCTTTGCTGGCTTTGCTGGCTTTAGGGGGCTTCAGAACCCTAAACCCTAAAGCCTAAACCCTAAACCCTAAACCCTAAATCCTAAACCCTAAGCCCTAAACCCTGAACCCTAAACCCAAACCCTAAACCCGTTTTTTTTTTTAAGCTCAAATGTATGGTGTGGCTGGGATGCCAGCAGGGGTGGCGTGGCTTTGAGTTCCGGGGTTTGAGTTTGCTTAGGTTTTCGTGCGCCTAAAGCCTCCAGCCCGTATCCTCCAAGCGTTTAGAGGTTGAGTGCCATTTAGGGTTGAGTTTCACGGTGTCAGTGTATATCTCTCCAAATCGCTCAAATCCAGCAAAATCCTGCAACATACAAGTAGCATATCGCTTGGACCCGAAACGCAGAGCCCCTGCTCCTGCAAGCGCAGACCCTGAACTCAGGCGTAAACCTGGAACCTTCAACCCAAACCCTGAACCTCAGTGACACCTGTCTTGCGGTGCACGCGCGGTTTCTGCCAGCATGCAGCTCGACAGGCATGGGCTTTGCAACCGGAATGCCGCACATGCTCCGGGCTCAGAGGTCCTGAGCATAGACCCCCAACCCCAAACAAAGCCGTGACATTCCGACGGCTGGGCATGGCGCACAATGGGTAACTCTCGCAATCTCACGATTCTCAGTACAGGAACACCCAAAAGGGCAACCTGGGGCGCCCTGCTCAAACCCCTTATAGGATGTACATGTACATGCATATGCAAATGTATATGTATATGAATATGTATATGTAGATGTAGATGTAGATGTAGATGTAGATTATATGGAAATGTATATGCATATGTATATGTATATGTATATGTATATATCTATATCTATATGTATCTATATCTATATCAATAACACCCCTAAACCCTAAACTCGCCAAGCCCCATGCTTGAGGAATGCTCCAATGGCGGTTCCGCAGCTCCAGGTGCCAACTGTCGTTATGGGAGGCGCCGATCGCCGGTCTTTCTGTTCTGCGTTGCAAGGTTTAGGGTTTAGGGTTTAGGGTTTAGGGTTTAGGGTTTAGGGTTTAGGGTTTAGGGTTTAGGGTTTAGGGTTTAGGGACTTTAACTCAGTTTTAGGGGTTAGGTTTTCTTCATCTGCCGCGCGCTTGCCGGTGCTTCTTGCCACACGTGGCTATAATTCTCCCAGACTTCTGCAGGACCATCCCAAAGAACCACAAACCCGAAACCTTAAACCCAGGATTCCCTGGGTTTAGGGTTTGGGGTTTGTTTAGGGTTTAGGGTTTAGGGGGTCTGGGACTTGGTTTCGGGTTTCGGGTTCGTGCGTCTTTGATTGAGGGCCCGGTTCGCAACCCTTGTGCCGCACAGGTGCGCAACAGCTGCCAGGAATGCCAGTCCAACCAGGGTCGGGCACTTGGCGTGCTTAGGTCCCAAACCCTAAACCCTAAACCCTAAACCCTAAACCCTAAACCCTAAGCCCTAAACC